>MU854578.1:3006-37808 GCA_033296685.1 Parachaetomium inaequale | reverse complement strand
CTCTCCAGCATCTCGTCCAGCTCCCTCTCCACCTTGCCCACATTCCTCCCCCCCAGCTTATTATTCCCATTCCCTCCAGCAGCCGCCCCAACCCCGCGCGCCTCATTCAACACCCCCGCCCACCGCCTCGTAAAACCCACAATCCCCTGCCGCAGCAGCCCGTCCAGCTGCTCGCTGGCATCATCAACCGGTGCCGCGCCCCCAATCCTCGGCGTCCCACCACCCAGAGCAGGCGTCCCACCACCACCACCACCAAGCACCGGCGTCCCCGCCCCACTCCTCGACCACAGCGACGACCCAGGGATGTAGGTACTCAGCGTCCCAAACCCGCTGAGCAGCCCGCCGAGCAGGTTCTGTGCCGGGCGGAGGGTGCTGCCCCAGATGTTGCTGTCCAAGGCGGCGGCGGCGGCGGCGGTGGCGTGGGGGTGGTGGCTGACGTCGCCGATCTCGAGGGTTAGGAGTTCGTTTTTGAGGATGAGCAGGTTCTTGATCATGAAGAGGTCTGGGTCTGTTGTTGTTGTTGTTGCTGTTCCTGTTCCTGTTCCCCCAGCAGCAGTAGTAGGTTTGGTGGTGGATTTGAGGCGGCCTTCGGCGCGCTGGAGGGCGGCGAGGGATTCTTTGATGAGCTTGAAGATTACCGGGCTGTTGCGCTGCTAAAGTGGGGGGTTAGGATCGTGTGGTTTGTTTGGAGGAGGGTGGGGGCTGACTTACACATCGCTCCTTAGGCATTGATTGGTCAAACAGGACGAGCAGCTCCAGGGCGCGCTTGACGGGCGGGAAGGCGTTGGACGCCATGTCGCCGTTGGTGACGGGCCCGATCTTGAGCGCTTCGGGCGGGACAACGGCTCGGGAGATCGACTTGGCGATCTCGGCCTCGAAAAAGGCATCCGTAAACGCCCAGAGGTGCTCGGCGAGCAGCCGGGCCGCCAGCTCGCGGCAGCGGCCCACGAACGGCGTCTCGTCCTCGTCGTACTCGGGGAGCAGGTACTCGTTGGTGACCCACCCGACGAGGTTGCAGATGGTCTGCAGGTCGCTGACCTGGAGGACCGACTGCAGATTTGCGGCGATAGGCGCCACGTTGGCCCCCGTGAGCACGGTGCGCTGCGCCTTGAGGACCGCGAATGCGGACTGCGCGTCGGTCGAGTAGTGCGCGTCAATCGAAAAAATGCTTCGGAAAAGAGCGGCCTCGCTGTCGGAGCGCTCGAAGCACTGCTTCACAAAGTTCCTCGACGCCGATTCGATCGACTCCTTGGCTTCTTCCCTAAATACGTCGAGATCGTGCTGGAGGACGGGCTTGAGATCCCGCTCCCTCGCAGCCCAGTACGAGTGAAACAAGTTGCTCGCCGTGTTCGCGTAGATGTCCGCGTTGAGAGACGAAGACGGCTGGCCGGCCTGGTCGTAGGCACTCTGCGCCACGGCTTGGACGTTCGGGATCAGCGAGTACGACTCGAGCAGCATCTCCTCGAAGCGGCCATACGCAAGCGCGTGGCGCGCCGACTCGGATTGGGTGGCCGCGACCTGCTTGGCGATCTCGGCAGACACCTTGTTCAGGTGGTTGCCGAAACCCACCTCGAGCAGGTGCAGTGCCTTTGTGAGCAGTGCTTGGTACCGCGCAAGGTAAGAGTCTGCGTCGCGGTATGAAGACTGCGCCATGTCAGTCCATGCTTTTGCGCATTAGGGGGAGGTGGCTGACATTGGTGGTCATGAACTCTATGCAAGAGTCCAGGGTCGACAGAATCTCGGCAAAGCTGCCGCCTTCGACGAGTCGTCCTGCCCCTGGCGCATTGAGCCGGCGGGTAGCCGAGTCGAGGTATATGTAGTACTGAAGGTCGGTGCCGACGGCCTCTGCTAGCATCTCCAGGCGCTTCTTTTCGGTCAAGAGGCCGTCGCATTGCGCCTGGAAAGAGCTGGTCTGGTCGTCGACGGCGCGGAAGGACTGGCAGAGCGATTCGAGGACCCTGAGGGCCTTGTCGGCGTCGGCGATGAGGGTGCCGAGATGGCGCTCGGTCATGGCCAGTTCGTCGTGGTAGAGCCTGGGGTTGTCAGCAGGGGCAGCGTGCCAGAGGGTAATTGGAAAGCCACAAACAGGTATTCCTGCTGGCTTGCCCGCAGCAGCTCTGTTCCCAGGGTCTCATCGTAGCCCTCCTCCGCTGGCAAGCTCGCTGCCACGGATTCCGGGACGGCCAAGGCCTCCCAGCTCCGGCCGCTCCGCCTCCTCTTGCGCTTCTTCTTGGGCGCATGGCTGGACAGCTGGGCCTTTACGATGTCGTAGAAATCCGAGTAGGACTTGGCTCTCCGCGACAGGGTCGGCTCCGGGGGCGAGTTGGCATCTTCAAGGTCTTCGAACAGCGCGGGGAGGGGTTCTGCGGCGTCGGCGTCGTCTGCGGTGTTCTGGGAGCGGGGGCCGTGTCAGTGCCGGTTCGGCCACAGCGCATCACCAAGGTCGCTAGGTAGAAGTAAGGAAGACACGCACATTCGGCTGCTGCAACAGTGACTGCTTCCGCCGATGGCCGGTGCTCTGGGCGCCTGGCGCTGGCTGGCGCTGCTGGAACTCGGGCACAAAGCTGTACCAGGAGTCTTCGTACATTTTCGGGGTGTCGGTGGGTTGGGCAGATGGCGCTCCTAATTCCTCATCTGCAGCCGAAATACCTAGGTCCCGGCCATTGGGCTTGAAGGACACGGAGCTCTCCGCTCAATCGGCGGGACAATCACAGCGGGTGGGCCTCGAATGCCCGGGGTAATGCACGGGCCACAGCAGCAGATCGGATGCCAAGGCTTTTCAACGGAGCTGCTGGAGACCGAGCTGCAAAAGCTGTGAGAGACGGGAGAGATCCCGGTCTGTCCTGCACCTCACCAGCCCAACAAGTGACCTCACTCAAGCTGCCCTCGGGACCAGGGAGGCTTTGACAGAAATTGGTATCCAACAGACAATGGCAAGGGCATAAACGGCATCACCCATATGCCCAGCATGGCCTCGCCGCTCCTGTCCCGGGCTGCCCTGCGGCGGCCCTCGTCGCTCCGCGCACTCTCTCTCACACTCACCCCCGCCCCCTCGCAATGGGCCCGCTACTCCAGCTCGTCCGGGCCAACCCGCCGTTCCGGCGCCCGCACACTCGGCCTGCTGACCGTCATGGTCGCATCCGGCGCCGGCGCCATCTGGGCCTACCCGCGCCTCTTCCCCCAGTCGGAGCTAGCAACCGCCGCACAGCCAGAAAAGGCCGAGATCGTCTACGAGAAGCCGCGGAAGAAGGCCGCGTCCAAGGAGGAGAGCCGCAACATTGTGAGCTCGCAGCACCTGCAGGTCAAGCGGAGCTGGGAGCACCCCGGCGTCTACGCCTGGGGGTCCAATGTCGGCAAGGTGGTGGCCCCCGACTCGAGCGAGCCCGTCATCAAAACGCCGCGCCGGATCCCCTACTTTGACGGCCAGATTCTCCGCGACCTCAAGCTCGACCGCGACTTTGGTGCTGCCGTCACCGAGAAGGGCGACCTGGTGCAGTGGGGCGCCGGCTTCTCCAAGGACGCTGTTGTTCCTACTGTTACCCTGAAGGGCAAGGATATTGCCAAAATCGCCGTCTCGAGGGACCGCATCATTGCACTTTCATCCGGCGGATCCGTCTACTCCATCCCGGTCTCCAAAGCAGACCAGGCGTCGGGCGAAAAACCAACCAGCAAGTCATCCTGGCTCCCGTTCTGGTCGTCCGAGTCGCCGACGAGCTACCGGTCGCTCAAGCCTGAGAACCTGGGCTGGGGCGAGAAGGTCGTCGACGTCAAGAGCGGGCTGGAGCACTGCCTGCTGCTGACGTCCAAGGGCCGCGTATTCGCAGCCGCCTCGAGCTCGGAAGAGTTCCCGTCCAAGGGCCAACTTGGCGTTCCAGGCTTGACGTGGCAGACACGGCCAGCCGGTCCTTACGACCAACCCCACGAGGTCAAGGCCCTAGGCGGCTTTGATATCAAGGCCATCGCCGCAGGCGCCTTCCACTCGCTGGCCCTCGACAACCAGGGGCGCGTGTTCTCGTTCGGAGACAACACGACCGGCCAGCTGGGCTTCGAGACGGAGATCGGCGGCTCGGTCGACACGCCTTCCCCGCTCCCCGTCAGCAAGCTCTACAGCGGGACGAACCTCCAGCCCAAGGTCACGGCCATCGCCGCGGGCGGACACAACAGCTACTTCACGGTGGACGCCACCAAGACGCAGAGCCACGTCCCCAGCGAGCTCGGCCGGACCACCGCCGACACGTGGGCCTGCGGCGCCGGCATCCACGGCGGCCTCGGTACGGGCAAGTGGACGCACATGTCGGCGACACCAACCAAGATCAAGGCGCTGTCCAGCCTGTACGAGTACGACGAGTCGGCCAACCGGCCCACGCCGATCCGCCTGGCGCAGCTGGCCGTCGGCAGCACGCACGCGTGCGCCATCCTCGACAACCTGACGCACCTGACGGCGTCGCGCAACAGCAGCGAGACCGACACCAACTTTGGCGCCGACGTGCTCTGGTGGGGCGGCAACGAGCACTACCAGCTGGGCACGGGCAAGCGCAACAACGTCAACGTGCCTGTGTATATCGGCCCGCTCGACGGCGGCCAGGGGGAGGCGCACCACCGCTTCCAGATCACGCCGCGGACTACGGTGCGCTTGGGCGAGGATGGGAAGGGCAGGAAGGCTAGCGTTGAGCAGAGGGTCGAGTGTGGACGTTATGTGACGGGGGTGTACTCCGGGGCGTGAAGGGGGGGGTGGATTACAGGACTAGTGTAAAAGAATTTGGGCGGGATTCGGGCCGGCGGACGGGGATGGCGCATGGGTTGCTTGGCTGTAACATATTGACGATCTTGCTTTCGTCTGTACTTGTACAACACGTGGGATGGGATACCGACATACTCCTCTGTCTTTTGTTTGTGGTAGAGAGTGGAATCACCAACTGCCGCTTGAATATGAGCTGTTGCTCGTTGGGACCGAGAGACCCGTTGCCGCCCTTGTCCCTTGTCGGCCCGGTGGTTTGGGCGTCAACCGCCTGGGGTGAGTGTATTTTGGGATCTCGATAGGCGCCACGGACGTATTCGCGTCCAGAGTACGTGATGCAGTGGTGCGTGCACAGGAGGCCGCTGCCATATTCGCTGACATATCCGTAGCCCACCTCCCAGCATCACCCGGCAGCCATCGTTTGACCACATGTGCTTCGATTGACCTCGTCATAACCATTCCAGGTTGCTCACCAGATCCGATTCTCAAAATCTTAGCGAGTCAGATTCTGGTCATCTGTGGTTGTCAGTTGTCACTCGTGATGCCGGCGCTGAGTGGGGCGGCGTCTCGAGTCGGGTGGGCCACAGCTTGCAGCGGCCCGGTCCCTGTTCCCTTGTGGAGCGCTGTCACAGTGGATCGCCGGGAGAACCCTTTGCCCATTCCAGTGGGTGCGCCGTCCCGACGGGACGCCCTCATTTCCCCTTCGATCCTGTTCGGCGATCGCACCGAAGCTGCATACTTCTCGCATCTCTGCCACAAGAACACCCGGCCAGCCGTAGCCCCAACCTATCCCAAGCAAACCCGACCGAAATCCGCCCCCGGATCCCTGAATAAGCGAGCACAACTCTTCTTCCGACTCGATTCCCGATTTGATCACACAAGAGATCGACACTCCGCATCTCGCGTGCTGCTGCATTCCGCACGTGCCCCTCGTCCATTCTCCCGCTCCGGCTGCCTGCTCAGATCGCCCTCGCTTGTCGGTGACGCATAATACACCGAATACTTCGTACATCGTACTGCGAGACTACACCCTCGTCCGTCCCAACTTCCAGATTCCTCCCACAAAGCTGCATCGTCCGACTCGGCGCGACCTTCGTTCCCTTGCGACCACGGTTCCCCCCTCTGCGGCCCATTACTGCGACACACAACCGGCACCGGATCGGAGAGCGCGGATGGCCCATCTTCCCCGGTTCCACCGGCGCAAAAAGGATGTCGCCGCGCCGACCTTGATCACCAGCGACCTCCCCGGCAAGACGACGCCGCCGCCGGGCGACCTACCGCCTGGTTCGCCGATTCGCCCGTTCCAGAAGCTCAGCCCCTTTCGAGTATTCCAGCGCTCGTCCGGCAAGCGCGCGCGCGACTCGCCGCCGGCGTCGCTTCCACACTCCCCGGCCGCCGCGCCGACACTCACCCTGGATTGCGTCGATGGCCGTCCGGTCTCGCCGCTATCGCTCAAGACGGATCCCGCGAGCGACGAGGGCCAGAAGCCGGCGAGGCCGCCAAAGATGCCTGCCTTCCTCGACCTGAGCCAGGAGGGTGAGTTCCGTTCCGACCTCGCTCCATGCGTTGCCACTCAGACTAACCCCGCGGCACCGCAGAGATCGAAAACAAGTTCTCCGAGCTCGTGTGGCGCGAGCGCAGCCGGCTCATGCAGTCGGTCACCAACCCGTCGCCCGACTTCCGCTGGGCGCGCGTGACGGGCCCGCACCTCAAGCTCCTCGACCGCTACCTCAACATCCAGCCGTGGCACAACAACCGCGTCAAGCTGCAGGTCCCCGACGGGCACATCGACTACGTCAACGCCTCGCCCATCGCCCTGGCGCCCTCGCCCCTCCCAACTGTCGACGGCGCAACCCGCGAACAACAACCGGACCGGTACATCGCGATGCAAGGGCCCAAGCAGGCCTCGACCGACCACGTCTGGCGCATGGTGGCGGAGCAGCTCGAGAGCCCGGGCGTCATCGTCATGCTGACCGAGACGCACGAGGGCCACATGGAGAAGTGCTTCCCCTACTTCCCACGCAGCGCCGACGACCCTCCGCTCGAGATCAACGAGCGCGACGAGTTCGGCGACGGCTTCCGCGCGACGGTGCGCTGCGAGGGCATGGAAGACACCCCGGCCGGCGACGCCATCGAGCTTCGGAAACTTATCATCCGCGTGCACTCTAGATCAAAACCATCCCCATCCCCAGCAGACCCCTCCCCCTCCCCCGACACGGACACGGACACGGACACGGACACGGACACCAAAATGACCTTCTCCCCCACCACCCCCACCGAACAACAACCACCCCCACTCCCCACAACAGCAGAAGAACCACCTTCCCCAGAAGAAGAAGAAGAAGACGAGCCGGAAGAAGAAAAAACAATCTACCACTTTCTCTACAAAAAGTGGCCCGACTTCGGCGTGCCCGCCCTCACGGACCTCGCCTCCTTCTTCACGCTGATGCGCCTCTCGCGCGACAAGAATAGGTCGCCCGCTAACCCGCGCATCGTGCACTGCAGTGCTGGGGTCGGGCGGTCGGGCACGTTTATCGCGCTGGAGCATCTGGTTAGGGAGTTGGAGGCGGGGGGGTTTGAGCATCACGACGACGAGGGGGGGTTGGCCTCTTCGTTTGGTTCTGGTGTTGGGGAGGGGGGTGATGGGATGGCGGGGAGTCGGGTTGGGAGTGGGAACTGGAGTGGGAGTGACACGGACAGCCCCGTGCTGCGGCTGCAGGGGCAAGGGGAGGATCCCGTCTTTGAGACGGTCGATGCGCTGCGGGAGCAGCGGCGCACTATGGTGCAAGCTGAGGCGCAGTATGTGTTTATCTATCGGGTGTTGAGGCAGTTGTGGGTGGAGAGGTATGGGGAGGGGAATACCGGTGGGGGTGGGGAGGAGGGACATGAGATGATCGAGAGGGAGGAGGAGAAGGGGGATGGGGAACCAGCGGCTAAGAGGTTGGAGGTTGGCCCGTTTGTTGAGCGGGGGTGAGGGTTTGTTTTGGGGGGGCGGTGATGGCTGGGCAGATCTCGGTCTTTTCTTTTTCCCCTTTTCCTCTTTTTGCGTGATGGGGCATTAATCATAGAGGTTACTCGGGAGGACGGCATTCTTCGAATGGACGGGCGGGATGAGGGATAGGCGGGTGCATAGAGGCCAGGTCATAGATGGGTTTTGGGGGTCTCATCTTTTAGCGGGGGTTCATTATAGCATTATAGCATGGGCAGCGGACAGGGTTTGGAGGGACAGTGGGAACCAAACACATTTGGGGATTTCTATATCCATGTTGTTTTTCTTTGCGTGCTCCGGCGTCGTCGTTAGTTTGATACCTTGTCCTTCCTCCTCAACGAGTATGATACATATATTTATTAACGCGTGGTCCTGGGGACCAAGGCCATTCATTGCCTGTGTGTTTACCTTTCTTTTTGTTGTCTTTGGCTTGTGTTTGTCGCTACCCGTGGTCATTACCTGTGTCATTTCAACAAGGCACACCCCGGAGCACCCCGGAGTCATTCTCGGTGTCTCTTCCTTCAGCCTGCAAGGAAGACGGACTACTAGTAGGCTGCCGTCGAGAGCAGGCTTAGTTCCGGAGGATCCTTCCCGGCTCTCGTCTCTGTTTGGCAAGGTAGCCAGGAACCATCATCTCGGCGGGACTTTAAACCTTTCCCCGAAAGCTTGACAGGACTTCGCGTATGGAATATGGAAGGAAGGAAAGCCGATATTTTCTCGAGACCAACGAAGACGCCACGCGGGAAATCCGGGCCTCGTGCGAAGTGGCTTGCATCAACCCCTGCCCGTCAAGGACCGAGTCACACACAGATCACATCCCATCACATCCCTGGACCGATCAAGCGCGGAAGAGGTCGTCAGGACGTCGGATAGCCGCCTCGTCGTGTCGACTAGTACCTACAACGTATCCGCCGTGGCCGTCCCGCTCGGTTCATCATGCTGGAGGGGACACTTACGCAGGCCGCGTATGTACTGTACCATGGGGCAGCTTCCGAGGCCTACGACGATGAGAAACCAGACCCGGATTCCGAGACAAGGGCGGAAATGACAGCCTGGAGGATGTTCCAGTCTGACGGCGCAGGAGCTGGCCCCTACCTACCTGGTAGGTATCCGTAAAATTGACAGGTGGCTACCCAGATGTACGTAACCCACGGTTCCCGGCCGTTACCCATCAGTTGTATGTAGTAACCAAGTACGGATACCCTCCGTATCCATCCGAGTAACTTAGTATATTCCTGATAATTATAGCATCAGCCGGTCGCACAAAAACGTGGGCACGGCTCGCGTGAATCCGTTCGCACCCTTGAGCCCCAGATTTTCCCTGGATAAAATCGTCATTCTACCGCAAAGAACGCGACACTCCCACATCATCATCATCACCCGTCTTGGCTGGCCTTGGTTCAACTCCCTCCATCCATCCACTGATCAGCGAGCAGCTCGTCGGACGACACCGGCACGACTCCCCATCTGACAAGACTTGACAGGTGGAAATATGGGAGCGACGGGAGCCATGTAACGGTGGTACTTGTACGGGGGCTCGGTAAGGCAAGGCAAGACGAGACGAGACGAGACGAGGTACCATGCTTTCGCTGCTGCACTCCCGCACCACACCGGTGGGGACACGGGAAGAGTGGGAAAGAAGAGGGGACGTGCGGCCGGTAGTGGGCTATCGGGCCGCGGCTAAATCGTCGTTTTGGCCGATTTGGGGGGCTGGTTCCTGTCGCTTACGCAGTACGCAGAGGAGGCGGACGCACCGTTTGACGTTGGCGTCTTGGTCTCTTGTTTAGTGTGTGTCGTGCTGCGGCGGGCGTTCTGGACGATGTAACGGTGTGTGTGGGTGTTGTGGACAAATGGGCGCAAACCTCAACGACCGACCAGAACAGCCTTGATGAAGTTGGGGAGCAGGATACATAAACACAGGGCATTGTGCCTGCCGCGCCCCGGATCTGAGGCCGAACACCGGGGACAAAGCCGCTGATTGACCGACGGAGAGCCCGATAAAGTGGGCAGAGAGAGGCAATTTCGAGGAAGAAACAAGGGTCTCGAAGTGAGATGGGGCGGCAGTGGGGTCGACGCTGCATGGCAAGAAGTGCGGTTACTATGTTTTATGTATTCACGGTTTCAGAGTTGTGCGTGGGCGGGCGGGCGTTGACGACTCGGACGCTGATGAACGGTGTGAGTCCCCGATGCTCAATTCTGTTGCTGAAGAGAGCGACCTAGCTGCCAAAAGCCCGTGGCCAGCCATCGGTCATGGCCGGAATTGGGCGGACGACCTTGCACCTGCTCCCGATTCGCTCGCAACGTGAAGGCCGCCAAGACTACATCCCCGGGAGCTTGGCGGGACGACGGGTTTTGGGTGGGGCAGCACGCTGGTTCCACGTGGGGACCAGGGCCCGGCGTTCAGGGCGGACTCGGCCGAGGACGGGGCAACGAGCGCGAGCCCAAAAGGGAAGCGCCCCCGGGAGATGAATGTCTCAGAACCAGTTAGCGTCGGTCGCTTTTGCAACGGTGCTAGCAACTAGCAACGGACAGGTCGGGACGGATGAGACTGGCTGCTCTGCCAGAGAAAACAGGATCAAACGGGATCAAATGGGCTCGATGGGATTGGCGTCTGGCGGGTGACGTGATGGGAGCTGCATCGAGGGACGGTGCGGGGTGCATCCGTCGAGGGGCTGGCCAAATGCGGAGATAAACACCCTGGACGCTCGGAACTTGCAAAATGGCGATAAAGAGGGCAGCAAGCCGGTCCGACGACCTGACAACCACACTTGGTGAGATGCTGGTTGGGGGTGCACGCACAGCTCTTCCCTCATCAGGACGGAGCGTGTACGGCCGGGCGCATTTTGACAGGGAGCGGCGCCGAGATGGCCAAATGGCCCGATTCCTTTCAGGTTCCTATCCGACCGTTGCGCAGCCATGGACACCGACGGCTCCTTCCTTATTACTCAGCTTGGGGCCACAGCCGGCGGGTAGGTGGCCGGGGTGGCCGGGGTGGCCCGGGGTAGCCAGATTAGGCAAAGTGCTAGCGCGCGCTAGAACCCACCCCGGTGCTTCTCGTCCTTCTGGAAGGATTCTTAAAGAGGACCCGATCAGCCCTGCATATTCCGGGCCTCGCTCCTCGAGACCTGGTCTTCGGTCCATCAGTCCAGCACGGCATCCCTCCAACCTCGCATACACTATCCGCCGCATTAGGTGTACGACGACACTCGCTGCTTTTGCATTCGTGCCTTAGCTTATCCGTTTTCGCCTCTTCCCCAGCGGATTGCTTCAGCACACTGCGTCGCGTGCAGGCCACCCGGACAGAACGCGGGGCTCTTTTCATTGCTTGGCCTGGACCCGACCCCCGACTTGCAGGCGCTGCCATGGCTCGCGATAATTCGCTCCGAGGTTGAACGAGTCTTGTCCGAATTCCGACATTAGCTACAAGGGCCGGAACCACTGTTAGCCAAACTTGAAGCCGGCTTCGCGTCTCAGAAACTCTGCCTGGCATCGAATCGGACGCGCACAACCTGGAACCCCTTCATTTGCGCTCGAGACAGCCGAGGCACCCACACGACGATTGTTGTTTGCTCCTTCGAACGCTCCTCTCTTTATTGCGGCGCCGCGGGACTGTGCGCAACTGGAGCCGAGCACGCGCCTCTTCCCGTCTTCCCTGGGTTCGGCATCCCCTATTCCGGTCCGACCCCTCGAAACCCGGCCGAGCACCGAGCTGTTTGCGCCCGTGGACCCGTCTCGATACACTCGACACAGAAGCTGTTTGTCTTTTCCGCCTGCACCCATTGACCATCCGCCAACCGGGAGGACAATGACGAGTCGATAAGAGAGACCCCGATCATGACGTCTATTGTGAGTCTGGTCCCCGCTCCTTCCATGCTGCCCCCAACCCCTCCATGCCTTGCCCTGCACCCAGGCGCGAGACAGGGCCCTGTCGCACTCTGACAATGTAACCCCAACACCCTCACCGCCCTTTTCTTGGTGTGGATTTTCGGGTGGCTTTCGGACAAGTGCTGGCGATGGGCGCAAGGCTGCCTGCTGTGCACCCCCACGCTGGCCCAGCTGAGCCCCCGGCATTGCCCAACAGCCTGTGATCTGGGCGCCGACTCTCCCACGCACCACCGTCCCAATGCAATGGATTGGGCTATGCCCGGCTTACAGGCATTCGCATTCCACCCCGACGCGCCCCTCCTCCTTCCCTTCTGTCCTCGATCATGACACGTCTGAATGCCTGCATGAAACGCGACCACGATGCTGATCTGCCCGCTCCAGCTCTGCTTGGCCCACTACTGTGACCTTCACGGGCCGACGCCCCTGATGGTCACCGAGGGCCTTCCGGTGCCCTGTGGGACCTGCTGTGACGAGGGACTGCTGGGTGGCGCCGCTACCTCTCGGCTCGACAAGCCTCGCCCCAGGGCGCCCACCTCGGGCGAGCCTGCACACGCAGCCAACATCACAGAAGCCCTCCGCCGCATCAACTTCGCCGAGCCGCCACGGAGCTCCTCCGTCCCTGCCACCGACCACGAAGCGCAGGCCCACCGCGCCTCGCTACGGCGCGCAGCCCAGGCAGCCGCTGCCACATCCACCGGCTCTGCCATTGAAACTCCGCCCCAAAGTCCGCGTCTTGCTCCGGGTCCCGGCGCTCAGCACCAGAAGCCGCGGCAGGACTCGGGCTTCCGCAGGACCTACGATGACTACGTGACGCGCCGCGCGGGCCCATGCGACAACTGCGCACTGACTCTGCCGAAGCGGCAGGAGGGAAGCAAGGATGCGGGCATGGGATCGCGACCCGACCGTGGCCCTACCCTGCGGACGCGAGCACCGTACGCACGCGTCTTTACGGGGCTCGACAGCAGTATGTCGCCCTCGACGTCCCAATCTTCGTCGTCAGTGCCGTCCGAGGACGAGTCCAGCAGCCGGCCACGTCCATCCCACCGCCGGACGGGGACCGCCCTCTCCGTAACGTCGCGCTCCAGCGGCAGCTCTGGCAGCGCCAACACCAACTCACACATGCACTTTCTCGACTACACATCGACCCACGAGCCCCAAGCGCCGGCATCCTTCTCCCTCGTCCGCGCCTCATGTCTGCGCACCTTGTCACTCGAAACCCTCCCCCGCGCGCCAGCCACGAGCCCGGCGTCAGCGGGCGCCGCCATGCCCACCACCCCAAGCGGCTCACCAAACAGCCCGGCCTACGTCACGACGCACAGCATCGGCGCCGCCGCGTCGGGCGGCTCCATCTTCTTCGGCGACAAAAAGGTCGGCTACACGACCGCCTACATCTTCCGCGTCTCCGACGTGCACGCCCGCGGCCACAAGCGCGTCTACGCCTTTCTGGCCCTCAGCACCCACCCGGAGCCCACCGCCGTGAAGACCTTCACCTTCCTCTCAGCCGCCTTCCGCGACCTCGCCTCCTGGATCCAGGACCTCGCCGAGGCTGAGGCCGAGCGCGCCCAGGCCGAGTCGACCGGCTCGTCGGGAAACAGCCCCGTCGTCCCCGGCCCCGGGTACGGCAGCTTCCCGTCCGAGCCGGCCGCAGCAGCAGCGCCGCCCGTCTCTGGCGGCGGCGGCAGCGGCAGCAGCTTCCTGATGGGCGGCGTGGGCGGCCTGTCGCGGCGCATGGGCGGCGGCGGCGCCTTCGGCGGCTCGGGCGTCGCGCTTAAGCAACGCGGGCTGGCGGAGCTGGTTGGTCTCCCCGATTTCTTTATCGAGCTGCATGCCAAGTTTGTGAGGCTGCTGCTGGAGATTGGGGTCATGGTTGGGTCGTAGGACAAACATCACACCGCGACTAAACCAACCAACCAACCAACAACAGTAATGGGTAATGGGTAATGGGTAATGAAATTAATGAGTGTTTCTGTGTCACGCCACGCCAACAAACAACCGACCAACCAACCAACCCGGCACCCATTCTCACAATCTACCTACCTATGGAAGCTACTTGCTCACCTTAACCCACCACCCCCACGAGGAAAGGGGTAAACCATATTCAACATAACTATCGGATCTAGACGGACGGACGGACGGACGGACGGAGGAAAATGAAAGGGATAATAGATGGATGGTCAGGGTAATGGGGGAATACATGCATGGATGGGTGGATTGATGGAGGGAGGATATTTTGGCGGGGATTTTGGCATTGGGGAGGGGAGGATATACCCGGTCTTATGAAGAGAAGAAAGACCCTGACTGAGGACGATGGCGGAGGATGAATGATTGGGGCGGAGATAGTTTGTGCTGTGCTGTTTTACACACACACACACGCACACACACACACGTTGTTGGTGGCATGTGTTTGTTTCGTTATTACCACGCTGATACCCGGGGGATGGATGATAAGTTGGATACGTTGGAGACGTTGGATAAGGCACGTTGGAAACGGAAACGTTGGAAACGGAAACGTTGGAAACGTTGGCAAGGGGGAGGAGGAAGGGGGACGAAATCCCTGCTGCCCGAAAGGGAGCAAGAGCAAAGTTACGTTTTTGTACTATTATTACCAGCACCGCCGCCGCCGCCGCCGCCGCCGCTGCCGGCAGGCATACGATGATAGACTTGGGAGGGGAGGTACCTGGATTGGACAGGGCTGGACTGGGTTGTCCTGGGCATGGATGGATACGAGGAGACGACGGCCGCTTCTTGTAGGATAGGATACTTGGTACTTGGCATAGATGGACTGGGCTGCACTGGAGGGATGGATGGGACTGGGACTGGGATCAACAGAGAGCTGGCTTCTCTAATACATGGCATATTAGTACACTGAATCTTGCAGTATTGGTGGTGGCATCCCCCGAGCAGAGCAAACCGATTCGACGGCACGGTTCGTTCTATAGCAGTTTTTATCTCCCACACACGCGGCATACGATCAATCCCGCAGTCTGGATGGTCGCACCTGAGGAGCAACTGATTAAACGGCAACCCGGTTTCGTTCTATAGCAGCTACCGTGGTTATCGTACATCTTGGTGATCCCCCACACCTTTTGCCTCGCTGTTTCTCTCCCTCCCTCAACACGTCCAACCCACTCCCCACCCCACAGCGAGCCCAACCAGTCCTGCCCGCCTCTACTTGTAGAAATCAAACTTGTTCTCGTCGCTCGTCCCCTTGACCTGGCTGCTGTAGGCGTCCTCGAGGTCGACCTGGATGATGTTGTACCTGTTCTTGCGCACGGCGCGCAGGCCGGCCTCCTGCATGATGGCGGCGATGACGGCGCCGCTGAGCGGGTCGTTGCGCACAATCAGGCTGTCGAGGTCGACCTCGGGCGCGAGGCTCATCTTGCTGGCGATGGTGGTGAAGATGAGGCGGCGCTCGCGGCGGTCGCGCAGGCTGGGGAACTCGATCTTGCGGTCGAGGCGGCCCGGGCGCAGCAGGGCCGGGTCGAGCGTGTCGGCGCGGTTGGTGGCCATGATGACCTTCACGTTGGCCGTCTGGTCGAAGCCGTCCATCTGGTTGAGCAGCTCGAGCAGGATGCGCTGCACCTCGCGGTCGGCGCCCGTCTGGGCGTCGAAGCGCTTGGTCGCGATGGCGTCGATCTCGTCGATGAAGATGATGGCCGGCGCGTTCTCGCGCGCCATCCTGAACACGTCGCGCACCATCCGCGGACCCTCGCCGAGGTACTTTTGCACAAACTCGGACCCGACCACGCGGATGAAGTTGGCCGTTGTCGAGTTGGCCACCGCCTTGACCAGCATGGTCTTGCCGGTGCCGGGCGGGCCGTACAGGAGCACGCCGCGCGGGGGGTCGATGCCGATCTGCTTGTAGAGGTCGAAGTGCGTCAGGGGCAGCTCGACGGCCTCGCGGATTTCCTGCTTCTGCATGTCCAGACCGCCGACGTCGGCATACGTCACGTCGGGCTTCTCGTCGGCGCCGAGCATGGCGATCGAGGAGTCGGCCTCGGGCGGGAGGATGTCGACGAGGGCATTGGAGTGGCGGTGGAGGGCGACCGAGGAGGAGGGCTTGAGCAGCTCGCGGTCAAGGGTCGAGAGGATGCGCACGACGTAGTTAGAGCCGGTGCTCGACTGGACGATGCCGGTGCTAGTGGCTGTTAGCTAATCAGGCTGCTAGCTAAATAAGCAGGGAGAACTCACTTCTGATCAATGGCCTCCATAAACTGGCCGATGACCAGCGGTACGCTCTGGATGCGCTTGATCTCCTCCTGTGCCCGGACCAGCTCCCGCTTCAAGCTCCTCTGCTCGTCCTTGATGTATTCCTCCTGCAGCTGGATGTACTCGAGCTGCCGTTGCAGCCGCTTCAGGTTCGCATACTCATCGCCGCCTTCTGTGGACACGCCCTCAAAGTTCTCGATGCTCGGGATGGTCGAGGGGGTGTTCTTCTTGAGCGGCTGGATGCTGTTGGCCGCGGTCTCGACCAGGACGTCACCCATTTTGCCGGCGGTCGCTGTCCCGCGGGTTTGTACGAATTACGGGGCGGGCTGTGGAAGATTCGGGGACTTGAGTCGCTGCAAGCTTATCGGCGTCGACGCGGGTGATGCTGGTGATGGGCGGTGCCTGCAATCGCAGAATCGATGGTTGTGTTGGTTTGGCTTCGGTGGTGTTCTGTCGTTGCTTTCGCCTCGGTGGCGCGTGCAGAGCAGCGCTATCTCGGCGTTGGCTGGTCGTGGCTCGTCACCCGCTTGGAGCCTGAGGCTGACCCACACCAGTTCTTGAGCTTGGCAGGCTTGTCAGGTGAGGCGGCCGCCAGTGGCCCGTGCTTTGGGGAGATCCACGGCCCCCACTTGCCGTGATGCTCTAATTCAGACCGGCACCTGCCACTCTCTCCGACAGCCCTGGTTTCACCGGACCCAAGAAGGGACAAGAAGCCGGCCTGGAAAGCTCGGGGATGATGTGATGCGGCCGCTTCGAGTTCTTAAGCAGATGGCGAGATCTGGTGCAATGTTTTCGACAGTTTGCAAAGCGCATGCAATCGCGGACTGGGAGCTAGCGATCTGTACCCGACCAGGCAGCGCCCCCACATGCTACCTCATGGTCCCGACCTTGATGGCCAAGGCCAACCATCCCGATTTTCCTTTTCCTATCTGCATCAGCTCCAATCTTAACAGGGCCCTGCACTGCGATGCGAAATGTTTGTTAGCCGCTGCTGCCCCGCGGCAATAAACCGCATGATGCCACTGTGAGCTGCGTGTGCTGTCATGGCAGCCACGCAGCCACGCAGCCATGCAGCCATGCAGCCACCAACCGGCTGCCGCCGCAGGTGCTAGGCCCGAGCTAGGGTCCTGGACAAAGCCGCGGGGGGCGCCATGTGGTGGGTGACTCTGCAGCCCGCCTTGGTTGGCCCAACGGCTGGCTGGGTGCCTTGTCGCTCCCCCGTCTTAGTCACTCGAGATGGTGCCGGCCGGGGTGCCTGCCTCTCACCTGCCTCTTGCCTATCAGTCATTCAAGCCCGGGCCCGGGCCTTTCCATCCTCTCCTCATCCACGCCTCTTCCCCAGATTGTCGTTGCCCGCGGCCAAGTTTGTTTCACTCCCCGCCTCCTGCTCCGTCTGGTCGTATCTTGATCTTGCCATCCCGCCGACTTGAATTCATGGTCTCTTCCTCCCCTGCCGCTCTGCACGTCCCCCCGGCAGCAGTAGCAGCAGTCCTTACGCACGCTCTCGCCCACCGCCACTCGTCGTCGTCGTAAAGCCTTTTGACACATTCAACTACCTACCTGCCCGCGCCGCCGCCAGCAGTCATCATCAATGGAGAACACTCCTACGTCCATCACTATCCCCGAGCAGCGCCATCGGGCGGCGGTCCAGCCCGAGGCCGGATCCTCGCCGTCGTCGTACTCCAGCTCCCCGAGCTCGCCAGAGCCGTCGTCCAAGACGCCGTCTCGGAAGCAGAAGCTGCTGCACGCCAGACGGCCGAGCCTACTGAGTCGGTTTCCTTCCCACCCTGTAGTAGTATGCACCCCAGCTAACACTCGCTTTCCAGGCTCGGCCTTCACCCAGCAGGAATGTACGACCATCAAGATCGGTGACGACCCCGAGGGGCCCATGCGACTGGTAAGCTCCCCCCTTCCCTCCTCTGGCGGCGACATGACGCTGTGCTGCCCTATCCCGCCGCACAACCATGACTGACGTCTGTATCACCACCACGGCAGGTCACCTACCTCGCGTCCGGCCAAGGCTTTGTCTGGAACCCCGAGATCTTTGTCCCGTCCTTCTGTGACTACGACTACGTGCCACTCGAGCAGCGCCGCGACCCGGTGCACGAGATCTACCTGAGCGACGAGGAGATCAAGAAGATGCTGCCTCAATAAACGAACTACATGATACCAACAACACGGAAGGGGGTGGATGCGTTGATACAGATGTACAACACGGCATCCAGTACAGGAGTGGTCACCTGACCGGTTTATACTGCGCGAGCAACCTCGCCTTAGAGCATCCGAGACGCTGGCGTTGGGGAAGGGGTGCGAGATGATCAATCTTCTGGCAGCCCAGCCCGTCTCGACCTATCCGTCACGGCGAGCGGGGACCCTGAGGCGGTTTGTTCAGAGCGAGATGTCAGCAGGGACTCTGGTTCAGGATTATCGGCAACACAGGGCTGCCACCACTTCCCGAGGTTCCATCCAAGGACCTCCAGCCCGGAGCACAGGAGTTTGAAACAGTTTGTGGGGGAACGGTTCGTCATTTATATCCAGGGGGAGTTGTTGGCTTTGGGCATTTTCATCTCATCTCTTTATCGCTAAGGGGGACCTCCTTTGGAACCCGCCTTTGCTGGCCGGTATTGGACGTGGCGTCTTGGGCGATCTTGTACGGTACTGCGGGCACTTTCATTCCTAGGTAGCTTAACTATTGACACCAGAATCTGTCTTTCGCCGTGGCATATCCGCTACTTGGGTCCGTGTACGACCCCAACACAGAGTAGTCCCTGTTCCCAATGCTGCATATTGTACATTTTTGTACAGCTAGCATTTTAAGTTTGGATATGATACAGTAGCCCGTACTCGGTCTAAATCTCATGCACCACCGAGCCAGGCGTGGAGTAGGAATGGCTCCATCGCTAGGCCGAACTGACAATGATATAAACTCAGCGAAGAATAAGATATAGAAGAACTCGACGAGGCTACATGGTTGACTGTTCTCCGCTCAACCACATCAGTCGTTTGACGTTTTTGACCAAGGCCGTCTTCGGCTGTCATAGAACCGAGTGAAGCTCCTCTGCTTGTAAGAAACAGGTTTCCAAAAACAATCAAAGCATGCAGTTCACGCAGATCCTGTCCTGCATCCGATCCCAAAGCGTGGCCATCCCATGTTTCGGGCAGGTCTCTCGTGTGTCAGGCGCAAGTGGCAGCCAGGCCAAGAGACCGGCCCGCCCCGCCGCAGCTGGACCGGCGGACCCCACCACACCAGGCAGCTGACCGCCTCGGCCATGCCCACACCGACTTGCCGATCGTGGGGAAGCGCACGGGCCTTCATCCCGGACGTTATCGATAAGCTCAGCGCGGTCGCGGGTCGTGAACTCGGTTGTTTTGTCGACTTGGGCGTCTGATACTGGAGAAGTGATCCCAACAAGCAAGCAAGCGGCTTACCGATTTTCCGATTGACGATAACGAAGGACACATTGGGAAAGAAGGCGACTCGCAACCGGGAATCACGACAAAAATAAACCCGACCAACACCGAACGAACCACCACCAACAACAAATACAAAACACATATAAACACCTACAGTAACCTACCCAAGGGACGGAACCATGGACGACCCCGCGCACCGGCGCATCGAGCTCCAGTCGCCCGAAGACCTGACATACCTGATCGACAACGTGCGCCGCGCCGCAGCCGACAGCATCAACGCGGCCTTCCCGCCGGTCGACAACGCGCCGCTGGACGGGCAAGAAGACGAGCTGCGCAACCACATCGAGCAGCTCGTCAACGACGTGCGTCTCCCCCTCCCCTTTTCCTTTCCCCCCAACCCCTCTCCCCACCAACACACCCACTAACCCGTTCGTATGATATATAAATATAAACAGTACATCCTCAAAACCTTCACCCTCGCCTCCCCAAACCTAACAATCAACGGCCTCCCCCTCCCCGCCAACCACACCTCCCACCTCCTCTCCCCCCAAAACCCCTCCGCCTCCGGCTCATCCCCCACAGAACCCAAAATCCAATACGAATACGAACCCTTCGACGCCCGCAAGCGCGACCGCATCGAGCAGCTCATAGCCGAGGAAGAAGACCTGCTGCGCTCCATCGCGGCACTCAAACGGCGCGTGCCGCAGGCCACCGCGTCAAAATGGGCGGACGCGACAAGGGCGGGGATCGCGGCCGACGAGGATGCGCTTAGCCAGGTGTGTGAGCGCGTGGCGGAGGAGGGGGCGGTGAGCGGGAAGAAGGCGCTCGAGGGGATGGGCCCGCTGGAGAGGCAGGGGGATGTGGAGGGGCGGTGGAAGGGTGCGGTGGAGGGGTTGGGGAGGCTGAAGAGGGATATGCCTGCTGCGGTGGCCAAGATGGAGAGGGCGAGGGTTGCGGCGGGGTACGTTACTGGGAGTGGTGGGGGGAAGTGATCTTTTCAGGGGTTGGATGGGTAAGGGGATGGCGTTTTGGTGTTTGTTGGATGAACAGAGGATATGGGAGGGCCGACCAAGGCATGCAAGGAGTCTATTGTATATCCATACGAATGATCGAGATATTACCAAGGACGGAGGCGTCTACGCATACCCAGGCCCGACCACAGAAACTCTGCAAAAAGACAATGGCCTTGTCTCGCCGCTTGTACAGCGCCGCAACAGTACGTGCATCTTGAACCTAGACTCAAGCGCCCGCTCGCCAGCCAACTCCGCACTCCAGCTCAACCCCCCAGCCGCGTCTGGCTGCCGATCCCCTACGCGGCAGCCGGAGCAGCAGCGGCAGCAGCAGCATCAGCCTTGGGCGCGTCGGCGGCCTCGGCGGCAGCAGGCGCGGCAGCCTCAGCCTCGGCACCCTCCTTGGCCGGCGCGGGCGCCGCCGGGGCCGGGGCAGCGTCGGCCTTCTTCTCCCACTTGGCGGGCTTGGCCCACTGGGCGTCGCGCCACGGGCCCTTGTCGCTGAGCTCGCAGCCGCCCTGGCACTCGCACGAGCCGCCAAACTGCTTGGGCAGGTTTTCGGCGGGCACCTGGGCGAGCAGCTCCTTCTGGTAGCCGCTGCCGAGCACGTGGATCTTCTTGACCGTGACGGGGTCCAGCCAGCCCTTGACGACGCCCCAGACGGTGCTGAAGCCCCAGGGGGTGTTGATCAGGTACAGGTGGCCGAGGCGCTCCGGGTAGTAGTTCTGGCTGAGGGCGCTGGCCTGCTTGACGTAGCCGTAGACCTGGGGCGCCTTGGCCAGCCCGACGCCTTTGAAGTCCATGATGGTGCAGCACGTCTCGAGCAGCGTGCCCGCCTTGCGGCTGCACGCCGGCAGCCGCGGGTCCGCCACGCGCTCGTACTCGACCGCCAGGTTCGTCAGCATGCGCTCCGCCGTCGTGATCTTGTACATGGCCGCCAGGTCGATCCCGCCGAGCTGCTCGATGTAGACGGGGCGGCCGTCCTAGGGCGCAGAAGTAAGCGTCAGTCCTTGTCTCTGTGGATAGGGGAGAATGAATGCGGCGCACCTTGTCGGTCCCGTGGTAGTACTGCGGATAGTACTTGAACACCTCGGCCTTCTCGGGGTACTCCCAGTTCGGCAGCACCTCGTCGAGCTTGGTCTCTTGCCGCCACTTCTCGGTGTCGACGAACCTGGCGCCCGCGTCAGTATCCCCGTATCTCCCATGTCGATATGCCTACTCCTCCCAGATAGACCTACATCTTCTTGGAAGCCTCCACGTCGAACTTGCGGGCGCGCAGGAAGCGCAACTGCGCGAAGTCTGTGTCAGCAGCCGTTTTCTCTCCGCGTCTCTCTCCCTCTCTCTCCCCCTCTCTCATGTGCAAGTTGCAGCCATACCAGCGTGAGCGTGTCCAGGCGCTCGGTGTAGCCCTCGGACTCGAGCAGCAGCCGCAGCTGGTGCACCTGGGCCTGCTGTTGAGGCGTCAGGTAGCCGGGGTGCCCGTTCTGCGCGACGGGCGGCGTGGTCGGGAAGTCGTAGTCATCGTACTTGGCGTCGAGCTCCAGGGGTGCGGGCGCGGGCTCAGCCATTGTGTCGGATTATTTTAGCTGGAGGAGAGGCTTGGTGATGCGAAGTCGTGGTGTTGTCTTGGGTCTTGATTTCCCCGCTATTTGGAGGAGTTGCGGAAAAGGAGGACGTCGGCGGTTACAGATGGGCGCGGAGCCAGTGGATACGGACAGGGAAGCCGGCGGTTGTGGCAAAGTAAAAAAGTCAGGAGCCGGGAGAAGGGGTTCACGGTGTTGACGGGGCCTGAAATAGTCAAGGGGTCCTGCACCGTTGAATTTTCGTCATGGGTGTCTGGGAGACGGCCACTCCGCTGGGGGCGTCGAATGTGCGGTCAATCGCTCTCCACCCCACCCGCAGGCCTGCGCCCCGCACATTCACAAGGCCAGACCCCTCGGGCTCCCACCTAGCTCCACTGGACTGGAGTGCCCCTTTTGATGAAGCCCCTGAAACCCAGGGTTGGCCAACAGACTGCAAAGTTGGGCACGCCGTGCACCAAGGACTGGTCTACACACACCACACGTCAGATTCGGCGTCAGTCGTTGGTTCGCCTCGATCTTGGCTGATTAGCATGACGCGGCGGGTTGCCAGGTCGGGGCACAGCTGGACTCTGCCGCCTTCAGGTGCTCCCGTCGGCCAACAACACACCTGGAACACTTTGAGACCCCAACTACACTCGCCTTTGACGTGCATCATCTTGTGCAAGTCGCTTTTCCCATCATGACAGGAGATATGAAGGTGATGTAGGTCTTAATAAGCCTGCCTTTTGCTTGTTGGGTCCATGATCGACGCCAAAGCATGGGCCCCTTGTATTGCCGCTGGCCAGGGCAGACCGTCCATCTGAATATCTTGTTGACGTATCCGTAGTTGTGTCGGAAACGCGGTGCTCTTGAGTAGGTTTGGAACAAGACACCCTGTGGACCGCCTTGGCAGGGAGGACGCCCTGAAGCAGTATGCGTCGGCATAGTCGAGTACCCAAGTCTCCTTCACGAACCTCCTTCCGCAGGCTCAGCTTCCGGAGGGACCCTCGGCACCTTTACCTTTCCCCTTTTCCTCGTCCTCCTTGTCCTTGCGCTTCTGCACCACGTCCCAGTTGTATACCCTCGCGACCGCCACTTCCATGGTCTGTCGGCAGTTAGCATGTCTCCCAAACCACAGCCAAGAACAAGACCGCATACCGTGATTTGCTCGCGCAGAAAGTCTAAATCCTCCTCGCAGTTGGACAGGCTCAGCTTCGCGGCCTGCAGCTTCGAGTCAAGGAGCGTCTCGGCCTCGTCGATCGGGTATGACAGCATAACGTTGGCCTTCGACGCGTTAGCCTCCAGATCCACTCGGCCAGCCGAGAGGGAAGGATCCTACCCCGAGCCACAGGTAAACCTCGTCGGTAGGCGGTATCGCCGCCTTTGCGTAAAGCGTGTCGTTCAATTCAAACGTCGTCTCGATCGGGTCCGACTCGGGCTGCCGCACTCGCCTTCCATCAGCACAACGCCGTCCCCGCCGGATAAGAGTGCGCCTCGCCCTACCGTCCTCGTCTTCAAGAACCGGACCGTATCCAGCGTTTTCCGGATGTCGGGCAGCTTGTCCTTCAGCCCCACCACCCGCCGCTGCAGGTTCTGCTCCATAAACTGGTATTTCCTGCATCCCCCAAGCCCACGCATCAGCCGAATCCCGTCCGTCAGTGCTGCAGTGTGTGTCGAGAGGCGCTCACGCAATCATCTCCTGAAACCGCCGCAGCGTCGGCTCGACGTCGGCGCGTGATGTGACATAGTCCTCGACCTTGTCGACGAACGGCGCGTACGGGATGCCCCGGGGGTTGGAGGCTGTGGCGTCCCTGTGTCGCGAAAAGGGGTGTTTTGGTTAGCAAACAGCGGTGCAGAGCGGGATGAGAGCAGCGGAGGGGGGGTCAGTTACCTCGCCGCTGCTTCCTTGTCTGTGCTTGCCATCGTGGACAGGTCCCTCACATGTTGCGGTGGGGGAGAATGGCACCAGCGGCTGTCAACGCGGGTCAGCGAAATGACGTCGGATTTGGTTAGTGCTGTCGGGAAGCTGGCAAAATTCATGGCGGGGTTGTTTGGCTGCCCCCTCGGTGAGCAAGGTGAAGGTGTGGGGTAGACAACAGCGGCGTGTGCCTCCTCGCACTGTTGCCCTCCTCTTGTCAAATGTACCTAGTACCTACCTTACCTACCTCTCTGAAAATTTGCCACATTCGGACTAATAGCTGGATATGATTTAGAAGATAGTAGAGATTCAACAGTACCTAAAGAGGACAACTCAACGAGCTCTACGAACCTGGAGGACATGCCAGGTAATCTTCATGACAGCTCTGTTACGGTAACATTACACTCCGGATACGGATAGCTCCACCAAGCCAGAATAGCAGATCCAGAGCTTGGCCAAGCGCTTAGGGCCCCACATGGTCTCCGCGTGACATCCTGAATGATCAGAAGCCTTCGCTATCCATCTCATCTTGTTGGCCGTGTGTTGTATCTCCGACTTTCTGTCTCTTCCTGTTGCCAGATTGGGTGGGATAAAAGGGAAACAGGGCAATAGAGAGAGGAGAGAGGTTGAATGCGAATACAGCTGCCGAGGTCTCCGGCCTTCCACACTGTCTCAGGCTCCCACCTGTGAGGCGTATCAGCCTCGAGGCGGAGCTGCGGACCTCAACGGTAGGTACCTACAATGCACCTTGGCGTGACGGATGGATGGCTTGATTGGCCGCCTGGGCGTGCCTCAGCGTCGCCTCGTCGGCAGGCAAGAAACCAGAGGGCATTGCCATCAATCATCGTATTGAGTCCGAAATAAATCCATCTATTTCCCTGTAATGTTGCTGGTCCCCGAGTGAGATGCCTTGCAAGTTCCAGGTTCCGGGTTGTTTTGGGCGTGCAGGGTGCCAACTGCAAACAGACGCCTCGCGGTGGCGATGATGCAGCCGAACCAGGAAGCCAGCTTACCCCGGCAACTACGTAATCAGATGCAGGAACACCTCAGTGGCTCACACCTGACCTGGATTCCCTTCACCTCCGCATCCGCCCCGAGCCGCTCCCCCAGCCTCTCCTCATCAACGAAACACACCATCCTTCTATCCACGGCATCGACATCAGCGTCGTTGTTCATCGTCGTTATCGTCACCATCGGCGACGGACTCGTTTGCCGCAATTAACGCATCCCGCTGCCTTCCATTCCTTCGCTTTTCCGCTCCCGCCGATCGACCGAACATTCGCCCATCATGAAGGGTGCTCTGCTGACCGCAGCTGTGCTGCTCGGCTCTGCCCAGGGCGCGGTGCACAAGATGAAGCTGCAAAAGGTCCCTCTCGCCGAACAGCTTGTATGTCGTCTTCCCATTCCAGGTCCCATTACTGCCAACTGCTAGTTACTAGGTCAGCTACTGATGCTCGCGTGCAGGAGGCGGTCCCCATCAACACCCAGCTCGAGCACCTCGGCCAGAAATACATGGGCCTGCGTCCCCGCCAATCCCATGCCAACGCCGTCTTCAACGGCATGGTTGCCGAGGTCAAGGGCAACCACCCGGTCCCCATCTCCAACTTCATGAACGCACAGTGTATGTGGAGCCAACTGTCCGCGTGCCTGCGGATCACAAGCTAACACCAGCCTCAGACTTCTCCGAGATCACCATCGGAAACCCCCCTCAGACCTTCAAGGTGGTTCTGGACACCGGCAGCTCCAACCTGTGGGTCCCGTCGGTCGAGTGCGGCTCGATCGCCTGCTACCTGCACTCCAAGTACGACTCGTCGGCCTCGTCCTCCTACAAGGCCAACGGGACCACCTTCGAGATCCGCTACGGGTCGGGCAGCCTGAGCGGCTTCGTCTCCCAGGACACCATGACCATCGGCGACATCACGATTAAGGGCCAGGACTTCGCCGAGGCCACCAGCGAGCCCGGTCTCGCCTTTGCCTTCGGCCGCTTCGACGGCATCCTGGGTCTCGGCTACGACACCATCTCGGTCAACGGCATCGTCCCGCCTTTCTACAAGATGCTCGAGCAGAAGCTCATTGACGAGCCCGTCTTCGCCTTCTACCTGGCCGATAGCGACGGCGAGTCCGAGGTTGTCTTTGGCGGTGTCGACAAGGACAAGTACAAGGGCAAAATCACCACCATCCCGCTGCGCCGCAAGGCCTACTGGGAGGTCGACTTCGATGCCATCGCCTACGGCGACGACACGGCCGAGCTCGAGAACACCGGCGTCATCCTCGACACGGGCACTTCCCTGATCGCCCTGCCCAGCCAGCTCGCCGAGATGCTCAACGCCCAGATCGGCGCCAAGAAGAACTACGCTGGCCAGTACGCCATCGACTGCGCCAAGCGTGACTCCCTCAAGGACGTCACCTTCAACCTGGCCGGCCAGAACTTCACCCTCGGCCCCTACGACTACGTGCTCGAGGTCAGCGGCAGCTGCATCTCCACCTTTATGGGCATGGACTTCCCGGCGCCCACTGGGCCGCTGGCAATCCTTGGTGATGCCTTCCTCCGGAGGTATTACTCCATCTACGACCTCGGCGCCAACACCGTCGGCCTGGCTGAGGCGAAGTAGTTGGTGGGTGGACGGTATGAACATGACGGGAGTTTGGACTGGTGGGACTTGGACTGTAATCTGTATCGACTGATTCTATCGTTTGATTTCCTTGAAGTATCTGTCTAGGACCTGGGTTGGAATCCGATTTTCTATAGTGAAGGGCTTGAACATGTGACTTGAACCTGAAATGGCGATTATCGCAACCTAAATTTATATCATTACTTTGTGTCCAACCTCCAAGTTGTCTTGGGCGCAGGCTACCTTTGACATACATTCCATCTACTTGCTCATTGAAAGAGGCGGTAGACTGTATCAATTTCCACGAGGGGTCGCTTCGGTTGAGTCCTGGGAACAGATCAACAAGCACTCCCGTTCCCTTCGTATAGTTAGGGAAACGCCAGTTTCGTCACCCTCGGAAACACTGAGAGCGCGAAGAAAGGCAGGTGAATAAAACAAGGCATCAATCCCAAGAGTGTAATTAATGCTCCGTAGGGTATCTCCCCTTTCCTCACCTCCTATCCACCCCCCCTCCTCCCTCCCCCTTCCCTCCCCGAATGCTATGATGATGCCCTACCGTATATGTACATACAGCACAGTAAAGTACAACAAGCCAGCCAGGACTCTCAACCCCACCGTAAGAGTTCGGCTGCCCGCTACCTTTCCCCCCTCCGGACTCCCATCGTCGACTCGACCATAGTACGCACGTACGTACGCCTCACTTCTTAAACGTCGCCGTCCGCCCCGCCTTCTCGTAGTTCATCTTCCTCGCCCCCTGCGGCGCGTCCCCGGACTTCTTGGCGTACGGGTCAAACACGGCCACCTTGCCGCCGCGACCGCCGCGCTTCTTGCCGCCCTTGCCGCCGCCGGCGTTGTTGGCCCCGCCGCCGTTCCTGGGTGCGTGCAGTACGGACGAGGCGGCGCTGTAGT
This sequence comes from Parachaetomium inaequale, assembly GCA_033296685.1. NCBI lineage: Eukaryota > Fungi > Ascomycota > Sordariomycetes > Sordariales > Chaetomiaceae > Parachaetomium > Parachaetomium inaequale. The sequence continues at coordinate 10,562 of MU854578.1, read as the reverse complement.
CGAACGGTTGATCCTCCTCCCGTTCTTCGGAAGCTTCTTGTTCAGAGGACTCGGCGCCCGACGGGCTGCCCGCCGCCGCGGCTGAAGAAGGGGTGGTGGCGGTGGCGGAAGTTGCAGTCGTGGTCCCCGCAGACTTGCGGATGGACCGCATGCCGGCCTTCAGCGCCTTCCTGCCTTCCTCTCTGAGTTTCTCCGCCGCCTGGGTGTCTCCCTTCTTGATCAGTGCCTTCACCTCGCGCAGGCTCCGGTTGTACTCCTTGCGTATGGCCTTTTTGGCTTGTTTCGTGGCCTTTTTGGTGGCTTCGGTGTCTTCGGCTTCGCCCTCGTCCTCGCCCTGGACCTCGGCGTCGGGTGATTCTGCTTCCTGGTCTGCTGAGGGGCTGCCGTCCATGTCGACGTCGGAGGCGGACTCGGCGTCGGATGCCGATTCGATGTCCGCGTCGTTGGCCTTGCGTTTCCGCCCGGTCTTAAGGGTGAAGCCTTGGTCTTCTATGGCAGGGGCGGCAGCGGCGTCTTGCTTGGGCGCGGGTTTGGGTGGGGGCTCCGTGGCCTGTGGTAGCTCCTCCTTGATAGCGCCAAAGTCGAACGTGTAGAGCGGGATCATCTCCTGGTCGCTTATCGGGCGCGCCTTGGACGTCCCGTCCAGCGTCGAGTTGAGCGCCACGTCCCCCCACAGCTGCGAGCGGTCGCTCTTCAGTTCCTCGATGCCGAGCGGCTCGCTGTCCTCTACCGCGGTGGCCACCACTTGTTTGTCCCCGGTCTGCACGGTGCCTGTCGACGATTGCCTGAAGAACTCGAGCATCGTGGGGCCATTCGCGCCCCGGGCCCTGGCTGCCTGTATGACCTCAAACAGCTCGCCGAGACGGGCCTTGAGCCTCCGGGCGTTTGACTCCAGCAGACTCCACAAGGCCTTCATGTCGGTGGGCATGATGCGCGCAATGTCGCTCAGCACCTGCTGTGTCATGATGTACCCGGAGCTCTCGTCCTCCTGGCGGGCGACGTCATCCCGCCACTTGTGCACCGCCTTGTAGACGGCAAACTGCTCGCCGTTGTACAGCGTGGGTGACTTGATCAACGTGTTGTACCAACCCCGGTTGCCGGCCCCTGTTTCTGAGTCACAGAAGGGGTGCTCGTACCGCTGCAAAGACACCTCTTTGGACTTCTGGATGACGCGGTCGATGGGGTTCCCGTCGGGGCTGTCTTGGGCGGCGAGTTCGACGAGTTCGTTCCGCAGCATGTCGTAAATGTAGAGCAGGAAATGTGTATCGGACCGGGCATAGTAGAACATCTCATCGGGGAGAGGTCTAACGAGGGAGTTAGTCTTGAATCGGGTAAGGGGCTGGGTTAAGCATACCGTATCCGCCAATCGGCGAGTTGATACCTCTTGTCTGCGTCAAAGTCGACGAACTTCTTCAGCAGAAACGCCAGGCTTTTACCTGCGTACCCGAGGGTGCCGCTGGCATAGAAGGTATCGAATAACCCCACGACGTACAGCCCGAGATCCCGTTGGAGCCAGATAATGTCCATGAATGCGCCGTGAAGCACCTAGGCCGGTCAGCAACACGTCACCGCCCGGGACCTGCGAGCTTGCTTACCTTGACGATCTTGGGGTCCGCAAAGACTTCGTTGAGCACCTCGAGCTTGTGTCTCCAAGGCACCAGGGTGTCGACTATCCAGTCCTTCTCCCTCGTGCTGATCTGCATCAACGACAGAAGCCCCGTGTACGACCTAAAATCGTGGTGTTCCAGATCGATGGCGATCACGGTTGCCTTCTTCAGTTCTTCCAGCATTTCCAAGACGCCCTCGTACGTATCCACCCAGACTGCCTTCGTTTTCTCGATTGGGAGATACTTTATGGGCTCGTGCTGTTGGAAGACTTGCTCGGGATATTGCATGGTGGTGATTTCGTGCTCATACGGATGTTTGATTCTGCAGGGATTAGTATCACAAAACTAAAAGCCAGAGGAGGGGAATGCGTTGTGCGTACTGAGGGCGGCCGTCCTCGCCAATGAAGGTCGCTAGGCTCGTCTCCAGGGGAACCTTGGCATGTGGCTTGGTTGTCATCAGAGGCTTCCATGGTCCCGACTCGAAGTTGTCTGTCTTCTTCTCGAACGCGTTCTGGGGCTTGAGGATGTTGGCGCGCTTCAGCGACCAGTCGAGCCTCTCGGTGGTCGACTTTGGCCGTTTGAGGTCTCGGCCCTGGGACAGAGTCAGTAAGAGGTAACCTAGATGTTGGAAAGTGGGCACCCGTACGGATTCGGCGGTCGGCGCATCTTTCCTCTTGACCAGACCGGTGTACTCGTCCAGACAGGTGTCCGACTTCTCCAGAAGCGAGTCGATCACATCCACCACGCCCTTCCATTGGATCTCGACGTCGTCCACATCGTCCAGCCGAGGCTCCCTCTGGGCAGTAAACTTGCTCGCTGATTTCAGGACGCCGCGCGCCAGATGAAGCAGGCGATCGGTGCTCTGGTCGAGGCGGGTCGCAACCGAGGGATGGACTGTCCGCTGGAACTGCAGGTCCTCGTTCGCGAGCGTGTTGACCGAGCGCGTCACCGTGACCAGGGCGGAATGGACCGAGTCCCGCAGAGGCTTGAACTCGTGCGACGGATCCATGATGCTGGCGATGCCGATGCCGATGCCGGGGTATTTTATCTTGCGCAGGCAATTGGCGAGGCGGGAGCGCATGCCCTGGCGTTGCCCATTCCTCGAAATCGTCGACTTGGGACTTTTTGAGGGCCCGCTTTGTTGGATTGATCCGATAAGGGGCCTTGGGGGATGCGATTAAGGCGAACTAGCATGTTGGCCAATTAATTACTGAGCTCCAGACTATGTGGTTAGGACGCGATAAGATAAGCATGATTGCCTCCTCGGCCTCGACCCAGTGCCAAATACAACTTCAAGGTGCACCTTCCACCGTCTTCCAGAATTCAAACACTTTTCTTGTCCCGGTCTCAATTTTCAAAAGCTGTAGCTAAGGCGCAATTGCCTGTCGAATTTTTTGAATTCGGATCCTAGGCATACGAATCGGACAACTGACTTTGAAGCTCCATCCCCCAAGTGGCGCATCATCCGTCATAGGCGGCAGTCTCGGAACTGCTATCAGAAACGAACAACACTAAGTGTTGTCCAGAGCGGAAACATTTCCTCATTCTTATCCCCGCCATACAACATGTCGCAATCACTCGCTCCAGAGTGTAACGAAGTCAAAGAGTGAGTGGGCAAACTCTCATGGTCTGGAGGGAGACATGGACTGATGACAAGCGTTGAGAAGGCGCTACGACACCTGCTTTTTGAAATGGTACAGCGAAAGTGTGTTCTGACTGGCCCCTTTTCTTGTCTTATCTTGGACACTCATGAGTCGTGCAGAATATCTTCGCGGGTTGGGCACCACAGACAACAACGAATGTGCCGCCTTGTTCAAGGAGTACAGCTCCTGTTTGAAAGTAAGCAGATTCACCTCTCCAACACAGAATGTGTGACCCTTCCCAGAGCTGATGAATGGCTGGTAGGGGGCGCTCAAGGAGCGTGGGATAGACAAGCTGCTGGATGAAGCTCGCGAAGATAACAGGGAGAACGATGCGACCCTGATGGGGAAAAAGAAGTGTGGGTTACCCAGATCTCCAAGACTGATGCATTCAGACCTAACGAGCTTTCCCTCAGAATGCAAGACGATGGCGATGGCAAGCCATCCTCCCACAGCCACTTGTAGTTGTACTGTGCCTTCCATTTTTGTATCAAAGCCCTCATACGTACACACGCCGCTTTTCCCCTCAGCTACCTTCATAGTAAGCCCTCCTTAACATAATAGAACAATGCGATATTATTACCTGTCAAGCCCCGCTTCGTTCCCATCAATATTGACCATGTTCTGTTTGTCATCTGTCCCCGGAAAGAAGCCCGCCGGTTACATGTGCCCAATAGTTGCACATGGAATGAAGCAGCCTAGGGCGAGCAGTGAGTGGTGATGGTGCATGCTATGGGAGTGGATGAGGCAAGGAGTTGATTCTACCGTACTAGCCCAAAATTCGCTATTGATGAATCTGGAGGACCAGGTCGAGACCAGGCAGAGGCTGCCGGTCATGTTCTCCAGACCGGCTCGAAGATCATTTTTGTGTCCCACTTAGCTCAACGACCCTTTCCCAGAAGCGTGTCACCGAAACCCACGGCGGATTGCACGGCACCTGGATGCAGCTATGGCATGGTGAAATGCTGCAACTTCAGTACCCGGCCTTGCGGGCGGCCCGGTTGTATACGAGGCCGGCGCTACTGTTCGAACTGCAAGGGCGCGGGTGTCTTTGCAATTCTCGGCGGCTGCCCGGACTACGAGAAGCACGGCCGCACTCGACCTTGACACCTACATGTGCACTGGCGCAAGGATGCGTGGTTCGTTGGGAGACAGCGGGCTGTTTGGTTTTGCCGCCTATTCGGGGCATGCGGGGGGCGGCGGGCTGGAGAGCTGGAAGCCGGGGTTGGGGGTATTCCGACAAGTTCGGGGCAGGGACTGGACTCGAGGGCATCACGGCCTTGATGTAAATGTACTGGTATACACAGGTGTTTGTGCCCCCACACAATGGGTCTTGAATAAAACGCCATGGCAGGCCCGTGGTTTTCAAGTTGCTTTTTACTGTTCTCGAGTTTCGAGTACGTTGGGGCAGAGATGTGGCCTTGAACTAGAATCAGACCGAGCCGTGGCCCGCATGTGAATCGTGATGAGAGAGAGGGTATAATCAAGACGACTGCCGTTGGGTCTATAGGAGGATTTCTGTGGTAGATTCGTCAAGACAAAGTAGCCATCCATACGCCCAGTTAGCCCGGTAGACCATGCGCCATGGGAAGACCTAATACCTCCGAGCAAAGAAACGAGTGTTTGCGACTGCTGAGAGATGGTACAACTTGTTCCTGTAACAGCATGGCTGAGAGTCCGGTCTGGATGCTTTCCAGTTCCTCGACCATGCAGCTGAGCTCTTGGAGCTGCTCTTGAAGTATTTAGGTCTCGTTCAATCCCGAATCAAGGCGAGCGCGACAGGCTCGGGCTTTATTAAGATGCGAAAAGATCATGTAAAAAATCAAGAAATAGCTATCATATCCCACATCCCGACGCAAGAAAATCAACGAACTCGTTGGCGCACAACCCACGCCGCTCAGAGCTTACCGTGCAAGGACAGCAGAGGCTTCAGCCCGAGCAAAGCCGGAGGTGATTCGACCGGCGAGGCGGGGCACGTGGGTGAGCGATGAATTATATAGCAAGTCCCGAGTTACAAATTGCAGCTCTCCTTGGATCTATCAACTTATATGTTTTTGTCTGTTACAGTTATGAGCAAAAAGTAACTTCCTCTCTAAACATGGTCCTTTTTTATTCTGGGCACTGTTGTGACCTCAAGGTACAAAGTGGGTCATGATAACATGTATAAATTGCAAGTTAATATTGACCCACTCTAAGTACTCTTCTGTCTATATAAGATTATAGCAGGACAAAGAAGCCCGAGACCCACCAAGCCAGTGCGACCATCTTTGATTAATAGTCTGGGTCTGACCAGTACTTCTCACACCTAATGTGGCCGCGGCAGCCCTCGGCCGTCACGCCGGTTACCCTCGCATGCAAGTGGAGATGTAGTTGGGAACTGGCAAGTTGATTCGATGGTCAATCAACTTGTGCTGTGCCTTTTGGGGCAACGGTCTGTCGTATTAGTTCCCTGCGTTTGCGACCAATGGGTCGCCCGGACCGTTACACTTATCTCCGGCGATTGAAGCGTGCGGTGTGGCACATAACGTGACTGGAAGGCGGACCAAATCATCAATCAAGGACCCACATTTGCTGGTCGGAAAATGACCAGCAAATGCGGGGCCATGCTGTCACCAGTGATTTATCTGGACTCTTTCCTTGGGGCTCTTGACAGCTGTCCGTGATCTCTCGAGACCCGGCCGTTGTGTTAGAAAAGGGATTTAATCCTTCTGCCACCCCAAATATTATTTAGGCATCGGCTGAAGATGGCTGACCGTCCCAATGACCGTCTCCGCAAAAACCCCAAGCCAGCCCAGTCATAAAGCGAAGTTCAATTCCCTGAGGGCTCCTTACATTGGCCTTCATTCTGGTGTGTCGATGTCGGGTTGGTTATTCTGGTGGCGTCGAAGAGAGCTCCTCTCCTAATATATCTCTTCGCAGATCCGTCACCTGTACAATATCAACTGAAACTTCTCCGCATCCTTCCATTGGCCTTGGTACGAGCAGAATCCGATCGCGCAATGGAGAGGCGGCGCCCGACGGGAAGGTCTTGGTCGAAGAGCCGCCGGCTCGATTCCTGCGGTTTTTGGCCACCAAACCGAGTATTCTGATCTGCCTCGGCCAATTGGATTTACGCTTATGCCTGCCAACAGACCGTACCGGAAAAGTTGACTCTGGAATACCCTTTAGTCGACCTAGGGAACTGTCACGCACATAGGGCGGCCCGAGGGGCTGCAGGCGGGGCGCGGGGCGCACTGCCAGCCAATCGTTTAAGCACCAACCAAGGTTGGATCGATGGGATCTCTTTTGAGATACGCAAGAGCCAACACAACGGGTCGATGGAACTCCCTTGAGAGCCAACGGGCTCGACAGGATCTCGGTGAGGGCCACAAGATCCAGGTACAAAGCGGCATCAGAAAAAAAGGAGTCAGCATGTATATTTACAGCTAGCTAGTCACTCGTTGAGGGAGCCTGGAGCTTCCTCAGTAAGCACTTCACCTTCAGACTTCACATTCTGTTTGAGACACTTGCACGGCACTTGTTGTGTTTGGCTTCACCGAATCTACTCCAGCAGTCAACTACCTCCGGAACCCTCTCAGACGAGGCTGGGTCCTACGATTCGTCACACGAACCGTCGTTCTCGGAACACCGAAGACTTACCACTTACCACAGCGACGCAACGTTGCTACAGAAATCGTCATCACTAGAGCTAGGGGGGGGCAATGAAGTCGTTCTAAAAGACTATATGTTTCAGGTGTCAAATAACGACAGTTGGTTTTATAACGAGTGGCGAAAATGTTTCTCCCACACCCTCTAATGAAACAAAGAAAAGTACTTAACAAGTGTGATCATGGTCGAGCACGAAATGATTTTAACAGCCGCACAACTGCCTCATGCCCGTTCTCAGCAGCCCACGACAGCGCTGTCCGGCCACCACCATCCGCCACGTCAACGGCCGCGCCCTCGGCCGCGCCCTTGTCGAGGAGCTGCGGTACAACTGCCTCATGCCCGTACTCAGTAGCCAGCAACAGCGCTGTCCGGCCAACACGATCCGCTACGTCAACGGCCGCACCCTTGTTGAGGAGCTGCCGTACAACTGCTTCATGCCCGTTCTCGGCAGCCCGCAACAGCGCTGTCCGGCCACCACCATCCGCCACGTCAACGGCTGCGCCCTTGTCGAGGAGCTGCCGTACAACTGCTTCATACCCGTTCTCGGCAGCCCGCAATAGCGCTGTCCGGCTACCACGATCCACCACGTCAACGGCCGCGCCCTTGTCGAGGAGCTGCCGCACAACTGCTTCATGCCCGTTCTCGGCAGCCCGCAACAGCG
>MU854577.1:0-38040 GCA_033296685.1 Parachaetomium inaequale | reverse complement strand
ACGTAAAATCTAGCTAGTATACGACTAATATATCGAGAAGATCGCTAAGAAGTACAGGCTAGCTAAAGGGATCTTTCTAAGTACCTCTCTTCCTAGTATCGACCTCGAAAAGTACTCTAGAACGGCTACTAAGGTAGAGATTAAAGAGTTCTAAGAGCTTGTAGGATCAATACTATATACTATAGTAATAATTAGGGCTAAAGTTACCTTTATATCCAGTCTTCTATTACAGTTCCTTACTAACCCTAGTCTAGAATATACAGTAGCTACTAGGTACGTTATCAAGTACCTTTATAGTACTCTATTCCTAGGAATCTAGTTCAGGGGCGTAGAAGTAACCTAGATCCTGTTTCTAGGAGTAGATACCTCGTTCGTAGATAACCTTAAGACCTATAGGTCTTCTCAGGGGTACCTTATTATACTATTTAACGGACTTATTTACTAGAAGGTAACTAGGTAAGCTATAGTTACTATATCTATTATAGAGGCTAAACTTCTAGCGTTTACAGATATTACTAAAAAGATAATAGCTCTAAAACGCCTTTTCAGGGATCTATAGCTTGAACTAGGACTTCCCTAAACGATTTTCTATAACAACTAGCAAATAGTTTAGCTAGTAGTAGGTACTAACAAAAGAATTAGTACTCGACTTCGCTATATAGATATCTATAACCTTTAGATATACTAGGAGTATACTAAAGGGTTGTTTAAAGCTATATATCTACCTACAAACGAGATACTAGTAGATAGATTTACGAAATAGCTTTTAAGGTAGAAGTTCGAACACTTTAGAGGGCTTTTAAATCTTTAAGATATACATTATATTATCGAAGGCTACTTAAAGTAGCCTTTAGGAGCGTAGAAGAAAATCATTATATTAGGGACAGAGCCCCGGACTAGCTTAGCGTACACCGGCGCTAGGTCTATAAGTATATACAAAGGCGCTAGCCTACTTGCCGCCCTTCTTCTTCGTCTTCTACGGCGTTAGCGCTATAACTAGCTGAGCTACAGCGGCCGCTATACGCGCCGCGCCCTCCGTCTCCTTATCCTTATCCTCCTCCTCCTCGCTCTCCTCAATAGGCTTAAGGGCCGCCTTCTTCTTACCTTTCTTCTCGACCTTAGCACGCTTAGCGGGGGTAGTAGCGGTCTTGCCCTTTACGGGCGTACTCTCCTTATCCTCCTCCTTACCCGTAAGGGCGAGGAGAGTACGTATAGTAGTGCGGAGGGCGTCGATAGACTGTTTTTTAAGGGTTAGTACTCGTTGAGGTAGTTCTAGGGCGATATTACTTACAATTTTACTAGGAAGCTCTTCCTAGCCCTAGTAGACCGCTAGGAAGCGAGTAGCTGATACGACAACCGACTCCGGACTATATTTTTATTTATTAACATACTAAAATACTATTTCAAATAGCGAAATAAGTTCCTTATATCTCCCTATATATCTTGCCGCGTATATAGCGCCTATAATGACTACCTTTGCTACCGCTCTCGCGGTAAACCCCGGAGGATTTGCCCCGAAGGGTAGAGCGTAGGTAGCCGAGGTAGGGCTGCTTGCGGAGGGCGTAGTCGGTAACCTCCTCCTCGGAGGCCTTGTAGTCCTCCTCCTCCTCCTCCTTACGAGCATGTCTGCCAAACCGGATTGAATTAGTATTATAAAGCTCTAAAACAGTTGCTTGAAACTTACTTGTTGGTGCCGGAGGGAGTACTAGTAGGCTTTACGCCTACGTTCTTCTTGGCTTTAGCGGTAGTAGCCTCCTTGCGCGTACAAGCGTACTTTTTAGCAGCTACTTTCGTAGCTATAGACCTCTTTCTAGGAGGCATTTTGTTATTATTATAGTTGTTATTATTGTTGTTTTTATTGTTATTGTTATTATTATTAGTAGCGAGGAAGTAGGAAAAGAAAGTTATATAAGGAAAAGCGATATTAAACTATATAAGGAAAACAAAGATCGTTTTGGAGATAGGTTCTAGGATTAAGTCCTGATTGGCCGTACTCCGATAAGTTAATTAGGAGCGCTAAACCCAATTAGCTACCTATCAACAGCGATTCAGATCGCGCTTGAGCTCTGATTAGCTATATCAACTTAACCTCCAAAGCTAATGTTTAGAGCGACGATATCCCTAACAGGTACTGGTAGCTGTGTATACTACGTGTAGCTAGGGGGTATATCGCGCAAAGGCAGCTCTCTAGGCGGTACCTGTTAGGTAGGGTTCTACCTGACTAGCAGCCTCTAGGTACCTGTCAGGTAGGGTTCTACCTAACTGGCACTGCAACTCCACTCTACAGTGGATTCGTACCCTAAAACCCTGATTCAGATATATATATAGAATCTTCCCTTTGTAACGAACTTTTAATACCTTCAATTCAAATACTCTTTTACCAATGCCCTTCTGAAGCTCTTGCAATTTGCGAGATATCGCTATACTAAGGAGGATTTTAGTATGTTTATTTGCCCTTTGCCTAGCTACTAACCGACGAGTTGCTAAGTTACTGACAAGTATAGCGTTAGAGGAATTCCTCGTTGGCCGCTGCTAACTACAACTGAGAGATATTAAAATAGGCCCCGACTACTACTACAATAAGATTGATACTACGATAAACTATCTAAATCAAGTCTTCGAGGATGTAAACAATTTTAACCCTTATATAAAAAGCTACCAATTTCTGATACTAATTAGCTAAGAGGAGCTAAGACAGTTGTTAGAGGATTTTAGAGTCTCCTACTCTAGTTTCATCGAGTTATAGTCGCGTATACTATACTATAGACTTACATCGTCTTATAACAAGCTTCGATACATTTATAGAAGGCAAGATATAAAGCGGCTATCAGGAGTATAAAGCTTAGGCCTGATACGTAGTAGACTATCAAGCTCTATTGTCTGCCCTAAGGCATCGATCTATATATCCTCCTACGTAACGAGGTAAAGCAGGATCACTACTAGATAAAATATAACAACGGATATATATTTTATACTGTCCTTTACTAGAAGGAGCAAGGGGATCTGTACTAGGCTTATAGCTAGCGGTCGAAGTTATTACTAGGCTAACGAAAGAGGCTAGATATCCTAATGAAATGGAAGCTAGTGAAAGAGAGGCTAATAAGCCTTCGTACGTTTCCTAGCCTCCTTGACGTATTAGAGTTGGGCAATATCGAAAGGATAGTTTATTCGTATAGACTACTATAGATTATTCGTAGCCTTGATTACATTTATAAGACTTGGGATATAATCACCCTAGGGGAATCTAGAGTATAGTAGGCGACTGACGTATCTACTGTATAGTACCTCTAGATGTTAGTACCTTCAGCAAGTAGTATAGATAGAAGTACGATATAGGACCTAATGTAATCTAGAGAACTGTTCTATATAGTGAGGGATCTAGGCTTATATATACGAATCGAGCAACGTATACTCTAAATCAAAGTACTTATTTCAAGCGTCAAGAGCTTTTATAAGAATATAAAGTACCTATAGATAGTAAACTATATTATAAGATCTTATCTTATTACTACTCTATAGAGAGGCGAGGTGATATCAAAGGCTATAGATACTCTATAGAGCTAACCTAATGATTGCTTAATAGAGTATATAGAAGGCTAGTTCACGAAGGCCCCTCGCCTACTAAGCCTGGATCTTTCGTTTACGATAGTAGTCGTTCTAGTATTATAGAGGTTCCTATATCTTTATAATAGTAATTATATAGGCCCCTATTGCGAAGTAGGCGAGAGGTATACTCCTATATCCGGAGATAAGATAGCTATCGACCGTTTCTATACCCTAGCTTGTAAAGCAGGCTACTATATAGCTACTGTACAAGAAGTCCTACTAATACTAGCCGATATAGGAGAGTATACTATCGAACTAGCTAAGGGGCTAGTAGGGAGGAGATAGAACCGGCTATTCTTGGACTCAGTATAGTTTTATACCTCTAAACTCTTTCTCCTAGAGCTTCTCGAGGATAAGCTAATGACGGCCTATCCTAGAACGCTTTTCGTCTAGAGAGACTTTATTCGTTTATTCTTTAGCGAGATCCCTGATCTCGGGCTACTTGCCTAGCTTCTTCCTGGACTACCAGAGCTATAGGTATAACTAAGTCCTCCCGATCTACCGCAACCGGCTTCAGCCAGAGCTAGCGCTAGTAGCCATTTAGGTATCAGTCCTTCTAACTCGGGATTAGCTTCCCTCGAAAACCTAAGACGTTATAGCTAGAGCCCTATAGACTTTACTAGCTTTATATAGCCTACTGATCAGGAATTCAAAACGCTAAGTCTACTACGCTAGCTATCTATATTTTCTGAAGTTCTAGATCGTCCCCGCTCTAGCCAGTCGAACTAGCTAGTTCTTAAAGGCTCTAGGCCGCCTTCCGTATAGTAGATAAATAGTGACAATTGGCTGCTAAACTCTTATATAGGATAGAACTCGCGGTCAAATATAGTATAGTCTATAAGCCGCTCGAATATAAACTCTAGGCTGTTAAACTCGGCGAGTTTGGTATAGCTCTCGAGTATAGTATCTAGGCTATTAAATTCGCTATATTCTATAGGTAGCTCAATAATAAGCTCTAGCCTGTCGAATCTACTACGTTCGTTAGGCCGCTCGACCTTAATGTCTAGGCTATCTACTCTACGTTCGGTAGGCCGCTCGACTATAATGTCTAGGCTATCTAACCTTCTATATTCGGTAAGCTTAAGCGTAATATCTAGGCTATCGAACTTGCCTTGTTCTATAGGCCGCTCTATAGTAAACTCTAGGCTGCTAAACTCACTACGATCGGTAAGCTACTTAAGCCTAGTGTCAAAGCTATCAAGCTTACTATGTTTAGTAGATCTATGACGGTACGGCGTTCCTGCACTGCTGTGGCGGGCGCTATACGCTACTGTATGGCTGGGTGGGGGGGGGGGAAAGAGAGCTAATAATATTACATTTGTCACAGCCACAAGGGTAAAGCTATGACGTTATATTTGTAAGATCTAGGGTCTAGGATTTTGGGGTATGAGTATAGCCGTGACTTGGCCATTTATATAGGGTTAGGGTTATAGCTCGCTGCCGGGGTATATCCTCTATAGCTACGAACCTCTTAGTTATATTCCTCGCGTAACTACAAATATTATATATACTGTCTAACAAGGTTGATCTTTATATCATTTCTATAATAGAATAACTACCGCGGAATAACTACCTATATAGATTTGCCTCTAGAACTGAGTATAGGGATCTTAGGCGGGTCTCCTTATCTAATCTACAGTAGGGTACAAACCGCCTACATTATAAACATTCTATTTGGTCTCTGCCACCTCTAGCCGCACACTTCAGAGAGTCAGTGTACAAGCCCACCAGCTAGCTTTCCTTTAATGGGATTTCCGCCTACCAGTTGTTACTGGCTCTCCACCATTAACACAGAAACCCTTGTCCCCTTTCCAGTCATATTCTAGGTTAACCAGAATGCCGCTGCCCCCCTTCTAGCTGACCAGAAACCCTGTTCCCCTGTTTTACTAGTGGTACAGCAGTGCCACTAGTGGACGAAAACGGAGAAATGGGAACGGGTGCCGCTAGTGATGCCGCTAGTGGAGGAGAAGACGTGGGAAAGATGGCCACTTTGGATGAAGACAGAGAAATGGGTAACGGGTTCTGGAGAAACGCGAACAGGTGCCACTGGGTGCCACTAGTGGATACCACTGGTGGGTGCCACTAGTGGAGGAAGACGTGGGGAAAGATGGCCACTAGTGGATGAAGACAGGGAAAATGAGAACGGGTTCTGGAGAAATGAGAACGGGTGCTACTAGTGGATTAACTCGTGGGTTGCCCCAGAATGCTACTTTTGGCTTCCTAAAAAGCGATTTTGAGCTGTAGAGAACGTGACTCATCTATTTGTAGGATGTTTTCTAACATCTGGAAGCCGCTTTCGGCTCCCTGAGCTGCTAATTACTTCTCGGGCGTTTTGTGCATAGGCTGTGAGATTGCGACCCCCAAACATTTCATGTCTCCTTTGGAGCCGGGCCGGCCGTTCCAAGACATGGGACCAGGAGGAAAAGGATGCAAGAGAGATGAGGGGCATCCACCCAAGCAACGTGCATGACAGGGATGGAGCTATGACATCATAGCCCTGTGCTCAACATCAGTCAATTTGTCCCTCAAGACGCGCGCTTAGGAGAGGGAGATGACTGGCCAAAAAAGGGGCAGATCAACAAAGTTACTATCAGAATACATGATCCTGTACATATGCGCAAGTCTAGTAACAGGGAAAAGAACTTCGCCCTCCTTCTGGCCAGAATTCCCCGTTCTCCCCTTCTGGTCAAACAGAAACTCCTGCTGCCCTTCCTGCAGACTTGAGGTCCCTGGATGGACTGCGCCGTGCGGCACTGGGGCTGCTTTCGACGAGCGCCTTCCTACGGCGCCCTCACTTGGTGGGGGGTCCTGATCTTGGCGCCAACGGGCGTTTTGCAGCCTACGTAGAAGCGGGGCTGCCTGGAGTGCTCGAACCAGCTGGCCCACACAACATAGATCTGTTGGACTCGACGTTGCAGCCGCCACACACACAAACTAACCACCCCTTTCCAACGGCATCCTCGACAGCAGAGGGGCGCCAGACTCCCCTGGCACTCGACATACGTGTAGAGTGAGGGAGCGAGTCCTTGCGCGTCGTCTGTCCTTACACGTGTACTGCCTGGGGTGCCATCGCCATGGCCTTGGCCGATGTCCACTGTACCAATGTTAGTATTGCTCGGGCCTGGCATGCGCCACGGGTTGCTTACTATGATTCGAGGCGATCAACTCGTTCATGCCATGGTAGTGTTGGCGGCCCTGGATCGTCTTCCTGCCGTCGTACGTCCCTTGCGGAAGCTCGTCGGGCCAGTACATCCAGTAGACGCGCGCATACACGTGGTGTTCGTCGCTCGCGCGGATCTCTAGAATGCGGGCAACCCACCCGTCGTCCGATTTCATCCTAGGGTGCATCGGCTCGTTGTGGTTAACAGCTTTCTGGCGCTCGATGCTGGAGTCGTTCGCGACGTAGATGAAGCCCTCGCTAAAGTACTTGATCCCATTGACTGTGCGGCATACATGTTAGTCCGATGCGATCGGGGGCCGACGTATAATGCAGAAGCAATGCATGGTACCTACGGACGAAGCTGTTGTATCGCGTCATGTCTGTCCATGTCTTGGCGGGGTCGACCTGGTAGTAGAGATCCATGGTCTCGTGCGTCTTGAACTTGCCGCAGGGCGCAAAGGGCGACATCTGCTGGTTGATGCACTGGGCTGTGTCCTCCTCCTCGCCGTTCTCTGTGCGCCGGCGCTTCTTCTTCTTCTGCTCCTTATCCCTGGGATCGACAATCTTGATGGTAAACGGGCACTCGGCCCTGGGCGTCTTGCCCGCGGACGCCATGGCCGCCGAGTGTTGCGGTGGATGCGCCAGGGGGGTTGGTGTCGGAAGACCGTGTCACCTTAGACCTCGATCTATCTCTACATCCTTATCTTCTAGCTCCTTGTGTACCCGAGTCCAGGATTCCGGCTTCTGGAGCTACACCGCTGGTGCTGAGTTGTGTTGGGCCTCACTCCACCCGACCCGCCCCGGCCAATCAGCCTCTGTGCACGGGCTCTACTTTGTCCGTCCTGGCTGGTCAACCACGAGGCCGATTCTTCACATCTTTTCATGCCTTCGCGCCTCGCCTTCGGTTCTGCCTTCCCCCCTACTTTCCCTCCTTCCTCTGGCTTCGGCCACACGTATCCCAGCCAATAATGCCGCGCTCGAGCCCAGACGCAACGTAATATTACGCGCCGCTCTCGACGTTGGCGTTCGAGGGGTCTGGAGCAGGTCCCGTAGACGCGAGGTCCAGTCAAGCCAGGTCCCCTTCACGAGCATCCCCGACGACTGGACCTGATTCATTTCGAAACCATAACTCTCCCCGACCGCGTGAGGAGCAACGTGTCCCGAGAGCGCCAAGCGTACGATGGTATGCCTGACCACGAGGAGCCGGACTCTCAGCGGCTCGTTACAGCAGATCGCGCATTGTACAATACGGTGGAATGCTTTGTGCCGAGAGATGGTGGTTTCCAAGTCGCTGTTGGACACGAAGGTCTGGGCAGTGGTTTTGCGGCGGGTATGGCATTCAATTGGAACATGTCTCAAGAGGTGTTTCGTTATTTGCAACTGTGTCGTGGGCAACACGACGGTTGAGCCGAGCCTCCTGCTGGTTAGTGACCAAGTAAGCAAACTTGATTTGGGCAATTGATATACGGGCAGGGCGTTATCCGGGCAGGGCAATGCGGAAGCTCCTATTGGCTTAAAGTTTTCGACAGCTGCCACCATTTCCCCACTCAAAGCGGTGAAGGCCAAGTCACTAACACTAACATCATTTCCACTGCCTTCCAGATTTGTCTTCAAAGGTTTCTCCAGAACAACTAGCTAGCTAACATCATACACATCCTCTACGTCGAGTAGATCTCGTATTATGCAAGACCTCTTTGTCACTGCTGTTCTGCACGAGTTCCCATTGAGATCTCCGTCTCCGTACGCTCGGTTGGACCTTCAGACCACTGGCACGTACGCCTGCTGCCTTTCCTGGCCCAAGTGCTGTATTTTGGCCGCCGCATGCCCACCAGGCTCGTCCAACCCTTGGGATCCATGGGGTCGGGGTATTGTCGTGAAATGTGCGGGAGGATCGGTCGCGAAGAGATTGTACAAGGCATTGTCGTCGCCATAGCCGTACCATTCCTCAGGGTCCGGCCCTAAGCTGCTGCTTGAAGACAGAGGCCTGGTCCGCTCGCGCGTATCGGAGGTATCGCGTCCGAGTCGCTTCTTGAGTTACGATTGCGCTTCATCTAGGCCCGCAATATCGTGTCTAGATTGGGATCGCTTTCGGGAGCTGTTGGAAAGGCGAGCCATTATGCGATTGATACGCAGGCGACGACAAGGAGGATGCTGTGACGTCAGTTGGAGTTGGGCAGACCATTGGCAGCTGGCAAATCTGGAGAGGATGCGGCAGAATTTCACCAACATTGAGCCGATGACCGGAGGACCCATTGTCAAAGCTGTGCCCGATTTCTTCGACGGAGCTCGGGCGGGAGACATATATAACAAGATCAGAAATGCTGACGAGGAGGGCAACTTGAACAAGCTGATCATCCCTACAAAGCACGCGAGTGCTCCGGTGGCACCGAACTTCTTCCTTGAGACTAAGGCTCCCAGGGGAGGCGCCGATGTCACGCTGCGCCAAGCATTGCACGACGGAGCCATCGGCACCCGCGCGATGCACGCGCTGCAGAACTACGGCGCGGGGGAGCCCGCCTTCGACGGCAATGCGTACACCTACAGCTCGACCTACCATGCCGGCACCGGCACGCTCCAGCTGTACGCGCACCACCCTACGCCGCCGACCGCGCCGGGCGGGCGGCCCGAGTACCATATGACCCAGCTTGGCAGTTATGCGGTGACGCATAGCCGAGAGAGATTCGTCGAGGGGGCATCTGCATTCCGGAATGCACGGGACATGGCGCAAAGGCGCCGCGACAGCTTCATCCAGGCGGCGAACGCAAAGGCACGTCAGTCCGATGCGGAGGCGCCAGCCGAAGTAGATACCACAGTTGCCGTGGCGGAGCAATACGAGGAAGCGACTGACGAATTCGTGGATTGCGAGGACTATCCCGGATCACAAGCTGTCAGCACCGACGATTACGCTGCACCTGGGGACGTCGAGGAGGCGCCGGCTCTTCCACAGTACCTGTATGCGGAGGACGAGGAGCCTAGCCAGGAGTCCGCATCTCTTGGTGCCGAACCGGCCATGAGCTTTGCCACGAGCTTCGCGTCGAGCTTCAGCCAAAGCCAGACTAGTTCGAAGCGAACCAGGTCACCCCGCAGTCCCCCGTCGAATTCCCAGACGCGCAAGAAAAACAGCTCAGCCAGGAGGACACGCCAGAGCGCGTCTCGACAAGCGGCGGGGTCCTCCACGCAGGCCTCAACGTGTACAGGATCTGCTCTACCGCCACCGGCATTGAGTGAAGAATACTGGACTTGGAGTGAGACATATCAGAAGTGGTACCACGTGAACGAGGACGGGAGTTGCATTTGGGACGATGGGGAGTAGTGCTGGCGTCCTGGACTCTTTTCTTAGCTTGAGTAATTGAGGAGCTTTCCCAACACCAAACTCTTCCTTCCGCATCTCAATTACGCTCTCCTAGCACTTGGGGATTGTTTCGACCACCTCCCTGCGAGCACCAGAGTTGACCTTGTGCTCACCCTCGTCGAGACATCCCGGTTTCCCGATAGCCCGGTCTTTTAACCCTCAGCCCACGGCCATCGGCCTCTTCATCACGAGAGCGGGGCAAAGTTAGAACAGGCGTGTCGGTTCCACCCCTCCAAGTCGCGTCAATCGACAGAGTGGCGCCCCGTAGGCTTCGAACCTCAGAAGAATGTCCGTTGACTTGGATAGTTGCTGTGCGGTCCGAACAAAAAGCGTTGATCCATCGAAGCAGCTCCTCTGGGATGCCTCGTGCTTTCATCCGCTGAAGAAGTCTTTCCTTGCAGACTCCGTTGTAGGCCCCTTTGACGTCGAAACTGATCAAGCTTGCTACCTTTCGACCTCGCCAGGCGGTGTAGATTTGTTCTTGGAGGAGAGGAGCGCTTGTTCAGCCGACCGTTGTTTGCGTGCTCCGAAGTGGTTGGTCGGGAGGAGCCCATACGCCTCGACCGCATGTGAGATCCTTTCTGCCACGACCGACTCCAGCAGCTTGCCGAGCGTTGCTAAAAGTGAAATCGGTCTCCAGGCCTTCGTAATCGTGTAGTCGTCTTTGCTGGGCTTCTTGAGCGGTATAATCTTGGCGTGCCGCCATTGAGTGGGCAGTGTACCGTCCTCCAGGGACGCTCGGAACAACGCGAGAACACGGTAGTTGACCACTGGCCAAGTCTCTTTCCAGACTATTGCTGGTAGGCCGTTCTTTATTTCTTTTCTTCTTTTTCTTCCTTTTCTTCCTCTTCTTCCTCTTCTTCCCTCTTCTTCCTCTTCTTCTTTCTTCTCTTTTTCTTATTCCGCTTCTTCTTTACCTTCTTCTTCCTCCTTTTACTTCCTATTTACCCCCTCCACCTTACTTACTTTACCTTCTACTTGGAGCTGTATAACGCTAGGGTACACGAACTTACCCTGTATTGACAAACTAGGCTAATAGGAACGAACTTAGCTTATATACGATTGAGTATTTTGATCCTTACCTGTACCTGTATCCGACAGTGAGTATGTACAGCTCGAACGTACATCAACCCCGACCGTTCACCCAGAAGCCCCGTCGCCCTTGCCCGACATGATGGGCTTCTTAAGCAGCAAAAACCCCTCGACGGCCGTGTACGGCCCGCTCTCGAATCTGGCCTTTGCGTCCACCGGCGCGATGGCAAATGGGTTCCAGAACGTCTTCGTGCTTGGCGGGTTGGGATCCAGTTCAGCGCTCCCCCCTCCCTGCTTGTGCTGCGGCGGCGCTGGCTGCGCGTATGGCTGCAACCACTCCCAATCGGCCGACTGGATCGCGGGCACCGGCACGCCCTTGAACAAGGGGACTCCTCCTCCTCCTCCACCATCCCTTCCTCCTCCTCCACCATCCCTTCCTCCTCCTCCTCCTCCCTCTCCTCCTCCCGGTCCCGCAGGCACCTCCGCACCACCACCACTCACCAACGGCACCTCCTTACTCAGCACCCTCGCCGGATCAAACCGCCTGTGCAAATCCGGCGTCGTAACAAGCAGCGGCCCAACCCGGAAAAACGCCGTGATCCTCTGCATGGCATCCTGCAAACTCCACTGCGGCAGGCGCAGCGCCCCGATGGGCTGGGCGCCGCCCGCGTAGAGGTGCACGGCCGAGAAGGGGTCGAAGAGGGCGCCGATTATGTTGAGCTTGCGCCAGTGGGCTGCTTGGAGGGTGGCGCATGCTTTTTGGGCAGCGTCGTCGGTTGAGCCCGGGGAGAGGCCTGGGATTGGGGAGCGGGTGGTGGCGTCGTAGGCGTTGATGTGGTAGGGGGTGGTATGTGTTGGTTGGCAGGGGAGGTTGGCGAGGTCGGTGGTGTGCTTGCCGCTGGGGTAGTAGGTGAAGATGGTGTCGAGGTTGAGTTCGGCGCCGAAGGATGAGGGCGTGTCAGAGGCGGTGAAGTAGCCGACTAGGCCGTCGTAGACGCGGTCTTTGTCGCCGATCTTGAGCTGCAGGTCATACTCCTCGAGCGGCAGCGGCCCGGACGCGCTGCCCAGGGTGGACTGGTTGCGGAAGGGGGACTGGGCCAGCTCGATCGAGTAGCCGATGTTGGCCAGCACCAGGGGCCGCCCGACCATGGAGCTGAGGTAGTCGGCGTAGAGGCCCGGGGTGTGCGCGATGCTGTCGGCCGCGTTGTTGATCATCTGGATGAAGCTGGTCAGGTACACCGGGTCCTTGAACCGGGCGCACAGCGCGTCGAGGTGCACCAGCTTTGGGCCCAGGTCGGGGTAGACCTGGCCGAGGCTGTTGGTCGGCTGGTCAAAGGGCGCCCAAGACGGCGTCTCGACAGTCCCGAAGGGCCCGCCGAGGCGCACCTCGCGGTAGAACCGCCCGTCGGGGAGAAACACCTGCAGCGCGTACTCGGCATAGTTCACCACGAGGAAGCCCCAGATGGGGTTCTCGGACGGCCATTCCGAGCAGGGCCGCCAGAGCCCCGGGCTGCCGTCTCCGCCCGCTTTCGGATCCCAGTGGAGGAAGGAGGCGTTGAGGCGCGCGTCCTGGTTGATGGTGGGCGGATACTGCGCAAACTGGCACCGCCCAAAGCTGTCGCTGCCTACCGTCTTTGCGCTCTGGTAGCCAGGCTTGGTCGGGTCGGGGTCGAGGTGCTGCGGGTGGAAGTACTCGCTGATGACGGGATAGAGAGCGGGGATGAAGGCCGCCGGGGCCGGGTCGATGGCCGAGATGGCCTGCCCGAACTTGTCGAAGACGCTGAGCTTGGTGAACTTGAACTGGCCGTGGCAGACAGGCCGGAAGGGGGGGATGGTCGGGTCGGGATAGGGGACGTGGTTCGCGAACGGGACCTTGTCTGTCTGCGTGTCCATGGCCACGATCTGCTCGAAGTTGAAGCCGGCTCCGTCCTTCGCGGCGTCGACGGCGTCCTGCAGGGGCGCGCTTGCCCTGGTGATCGGGTCTCGATACGTCGGCTTGACGTGCGTTCCGTTCAGCCGGGTTATCAGGTGGTCTTGGAACCCGGACAGGGGAGAAGAGAGGTACTCCATCCGGCTGACATCGAGGAGGAACTTTTCTTGTTTCTTCTTGTCGACGTCTGCCTGTGTTTTGCCCGGAGGAAGCGGCCCGTCCTTCGCCTCGACGTACTTGAGGTCGTCGGGGAGGGCGTCCCGCGGGGTCGAGTTGAGCAGCCCCTGGATGGTCACCATCAAGCTCCAGCCCGGCTGCGGCAGCACCAGGATCCTCCCCTGGATGACGCGCTCGTCGAGATGCGGGTTGGTCTCGTCGCCCATGTCCGCGATGACGGCGTCTTCCCGGAGGCCGTACCGCCAGTGGGTGGCGCCGCCGACGGTGGGGTTGGAATCGAACGGCATGAGGTTCCAATTTTTCTTAAAGTCGATGTTGTAGTACCGGGCTTCCCACTCAACGAACAGCGGAAACCACGGCTGGCGGTGTCCCCAGCGGTCCCGGCCTTGGAACAACGCATCCAGCCCGTCCACGACTGCGTTGTCCACAACATGGTCGTGGTAGACGGGATTCACGAGCGGAGCCCTGGCCGCGCTATCCGGCGAGAGCTGGAAGAACTCTTCCAGCAGCAGCCGCACCCCGGCCTGGATATCCGCAGGCAACTTCGCCGACAGCAACGTGTCCCAGAGGGTCTTGAGGCCCGGCCAGGCGTCGCTCAAGTCATCCGTCACTGGCGTGATCTTGGACTGCAGCTGGGAGCTGAGACGGGCGTGCAGCTTGGTGCTCCAGTCGACGGGCCACGGGTTGGGGATGCCGGGAACCAGCACGGTCGGGCCCTTCTGGGTGTAAAAGCGCGGCTGGGCGGCCTTCTGAATCGGCCGGTTGACGATCTTTCCAGGGACATCGGGCCCGCCGAATGGTCCGAGACGCGTGTCTCGCAGCGCCGTGAGTCTGGTCTGGGCATTCTGCAGAGCTTTGACGCGGGCGTATTGCAGCGTCGTCGACCCGTCACGCCCCTTGAGGGAATCCGGCGGTGTCTTGATGACGTCCTGCAGCGCCGGGTCCGCCACAAACTCCCACCACTGGGCGAACAGATTCCATTGCTCGCCGCGGAGCTCCCGAGTCACCGAGTCAAGGGCAAACTGGGCTGCGTTGAGCTCAGCCAGCTGCGTCTCCTGCTCCGGCGTCGGCTGGAACACCTTGGCTGTGCGGTCCCCGGCTGCCGCTCCTCCCGCAGGGGGTGCTCCGGCGGCGGCGAAATGCCAAACACTACCGCTGTCCTGGGCGGGCTGGAAATTGTTAGCCGACAGCATGTCGATGGCCTCCTGCTGCGAGTCTACGTCGTCGGCCTGCTTGAGCAGGAGCGTCTCCAAGGACAAGATGTCGGCTTCGGTCTGGCTCAGGTCGGACTCGTCTAGCCCAGAGCGACTCTTAGATGGACCGCTAGCTTGCTGTCGATGTGCTCGGACGTAAGCCAGCACTGCGTCCAGAGGAGTGGTTCCTACCGTCAAGGGGTGCGAGTCTGGATTGGCCAGCTTTTGTCCAGCATCATCTCCGGGAACGCCAAAGGGTCTCGACGTGCCCGTGGTGTACGACACGCTGTAGACTGCGCCGTGGCACAGCACCCTCGACGTGCTGAATGCGTCAATGTCGGGCTGCGGTTCACCGGGCGGCGACGCCTTCAGGTCCATCGACAAGTCTCCGAGGATAGACGACAGCAACGCCCGTCGTCCGCTGTTGGTCATGGGATCTTGGGCCGTGTCCGCATGCCAGCCAACCACATAGTAGCTGACGGTGGCAGAGGTGATGGCCGTGTTGAAGTTGTCGAACACCGAGAACACGTTGGCGTTGTGCGGAGCGTAGTCGGCAAAGAGAGGATTCGCGGCTCCGACCACGTTCAGGGGTACGTACTGGTCGGGGGAAACTCTTGGCTGGTTGATCCAGTCGGGCGGCAGCTGGCTGACCTCTGTACGGCGGCCGATGAACAGCTCAGCCTGGGCGTCCAGGGATCCGGAGGCGTTGCTACCCCGGATGAAGGGCGCGCAGTCGAGCTCAATGTCGCCCGGGATGTCCTCGATGTTGCGCACTCGGTTGCTCTCGATGACCCAGGCAGTGAACTCTGCCACCTTGCCGGATGTGATGGCATCTGCCGGTGTGAATCCGGGGTGGATACGGCGGATCAACAGCCACCGGTCTGGAGCCGTCCTGAATTTCGGGCTGGAGATGTCTGACCCCTGATCCGCCGTCTGTCCGGCTCGGTAGGCGCGAGGGATCATCCAGTGCACCCAGACGCCCTGGCGGTCCGGCCGCGGCTGCCCCGTGAAGATGTCAGTAAGTCTTGGGTTCGCCGCCGCCGGCGAGGCGTTGTGCAGGTCATGGTGCGGAAGCACATCCGGCTCGATCAGGGATGGCTCTGTCCTGAGCCAGGTGAAGTTTGGCTGGCTCAAAGGTGCCAACGTCGAGTTGGGAAAGCTCCCACTGCCAGGAGACTTGTGAGGAGAGTTCGCTCATGGGCGACTGGGAACAAGCTCACCATCCTGCCGATGTCACCACGCACGCATCGACCTTGACCGGAACCAGCAGGAATGGAGGATTCTGGCTGGCCATTGCGTCGACAAATCAAAAGGGGTCCCGCGAACGAGTCGTGCACGCGGGTAGGCCCGTTGGCTCAAAGTCAAGGCGTGGAAAGCCTACCCCTGACTTGCCGCGTGTGGTTCTTGGTGCGGCTCCGGGTCAGGCTTTGGGAACCCGGCGATATTTGAGGATAGAGGTCAGTAATTACTTTGTCGTTTCAGTTTGCTCTTGGAAGCTTCTGCACTGTTAGTAACGTGGAGTGACGTAGGAACACGGTAGTTGCAGTCGACGCCTGGGGGTGATGACGTCTGGACAACGTACATCCGGACCCACCTACCAGCTGCTGTTATGACAACAGGACTGACAATGCC
This sequence comes from Parachaetomium inaequale, assembly GCA_033296685.1. Lineage (NCBI taxonomy): Eukaryota > Fungi > Ascomycota > Sordariomycetes > Sordariales > Chaetomiaceae > Parachaetomium > Parachaetomium inaequale. The sequence goes on along the minus strand of MU854577.1, from coordinate 21,958 downwards.
GACAGGGCAAGGAGCGTCAACACGGCCATCAGCAAAGCCCCAGTCTGGTTACTTTTCTTGCAAGAGGAGCTGAACGAAACATCTTCTCATCGTCAACATGGTCTCGTCGCTTCCGGCTCCAGCTCCCGGAGATGCAAGGCGTCGAGTGTTCCAGCATCTCAACCGCCAGCTCAAGTCTGTCTCGGTGCCCCAACATGCCGTGGCCAGAGATGCTGCAACGGCAGAGAGCAGCCGCGGCCATGATGGAAGCGGTGCTGCCCCGACGCCGCCTCCACAGCCGACGCATCTCGACGTGGGCATGATGGAGCTGTACAGCTACTACTTTCCGAGCCTGCAAGCTGGTCTCTACGACATCGAGGTCAAACAGACGGTCCGAGATCCCACCGCAGGCCCCCCTCTACCGACTCCCGCCCCAACACCGCCTGGTCCTCCTGCTCCCCCGTCACGGCTGCCTCTCACCTCCAAGCAGCAGTTCAACGTCAGCGCACCACGGTTTGCTCTGCCAAGTAACTCAGTTCACCAGTTATACCCACCACAGGGACTTGGTGACCACTACAACGTGCTTCCTCATATGGTGTTTGAAGATGCCAACCTGCCCTGGGAGCGGGCGGCCAGCGCCATTGACGACGCCGAGGAAAAGGGGGCGGCGTCCGGAGCCGGCGCGGGAGGCACGAAACATGAAGCTGCCGTTCCTGTTGGCGGGCGAACTGCCCGGCCTGCTGGCAGGAACATGGTTCCATGGCTCGCCCTCATGACCTTTAGCGAAGACGAGCTGAAGCTGACGCCGACGCAACTGCTGCCTCGGAGCTCAAAGGGGATGTTTCCCGAGGGAGACCCCAAGGTCCCGCCCAAAGTCTCAAAGCCAAACGGAGACTTTCCCCCGCCAACACCGGGCAAGCCAGTGCCCCACGAGCAGGACCGGGCCACGTTCGCCGTGAAGCTGACCATGGCGGAGTATCTCGGCCTCGGCCACAAGGAGCAGACGGTGACGGTCGATGGGCAGAGCTTCCCTGTGCCCGTCATCGTCCCTGTGGTCCAGGACGGCGACATCCGGTTGGACCAGCAGGTCGACACCATTTTCGTTCCGGCAGCGCTGTTTGAGAATCTCTTCAAGGACTACGACAACGCCGGCGTCCAGACAGTGCCGGACTTGCACCGCTACAAGTATCTCGCCCACGTCCGAGACCGGCAGGATGTGGAAAACATGACGGGCGCTTCCGACTCGGAGAGCGGCGTCTTTTCTGTTGTCCACGCCCACAGAATCGGGCCCCTGGGCTTGACCGAGCCGAAGCCCCTGATTGTCCATCTGGTCACGCTCGAGGGCATCGAGGACAACATCACGTTTCCGCTGTCGAGCCTGGGCAAGACGCACGTCGCACTGGTGTCGCTGTACAGCTGGACATACCTGTGTCTGCCTCCCGACTCGGTCAACTTCATCGACACTATGAGGAACATCGGCGCCAACATCCAGCCGGCCATGGACGACGTCTGGCTCCGGGCACCCCAGGGGGCAAGGAGTGCTGTGGCATCCTCCCGGTTCGACACAAAGCCGAAAGCAATCGTGAATCGGCTCCAATCTCGGCTGAAGGACGGCTTCGTGCTCCAGCGGTATCTGCTACAGACCGGAGAGAGAACAGTGTCCTTCTACCGCGGACCTCTGACCCCCAACTACGTGCACCTCATCCGGGCCGCGTGGTGGCCGGACCAGACCAACTTCTCCACCGACTACCAGATCCTCGACAAGACTTTGGGCATCATGGACATCACGTATTCGGCCGCGTGGCAGCTCGGGAGGACGCTGGGCACGGCGGACCAGGCCTTTTCGGCAGCCCTCGTGCGGCTCCGGTCCGTGATCCAGACGACGGCCAGGAGAGGGGCCATGAGGAAGCAAGCGCCCGATCGAGCGGCCAAGTCGAAGCGGGAGGTCTTCCACTCTCTGGCGGCCTCCATGCGGACCTTGAGTCGGCTGAGCACAGCCCCGCCCGGCCGTCACAAGGTCGACCCGAGCAAGCGTTTCCAGGTGCGAGGCCCAGGGACGCCAACATTCTTGGAAGCTGCCTCTTCCTCTTCAACAGCAACGGAACCGGCTCGGGTCCCTGTAGATGCGGAAACCGTCCACTCTACCTTCATGGCGGCCCACATTTCCAGAGCCACCGAGAAGATGGCTTCGGCCATGGCCCCTGGGCAGCAACCGCCGCCCCCTGGCGTCAGTGACGATGACATCGTGTTTCTGCCGTACAACGAGCTCAAGGTTCCCGCGTCTGGCGACTGGAAGCTGGTGCAGGACTGGATCATGAACAGCCTGTTCTTCCACAACATTCCGCCGCACTACCTCGTCCCGGACCCGTCGTTTCTCCCCCAGGAATCAGTGAGGTTCTTCTACATCGACTCGAACTGGATGGACGCCTTCATCGACGGCGCGCTGAGCATTGGCAACCACCTCAGCCAGAAGACCGACGTGGTCCGGCAGGCCTTCAAGCAGTCCCTCAACGCGTACCTCAGCACCCCGTATCGGGACGACCACCCGGGTCTGAACTACTTTCCGCAGGTCCCCTGCTTCGGTTTTATCCTCCGCAGCTCCGTGGTGAAGGCATTCCCGACTCTCGAGGTCCACGCCAAGTGGCGGGCAGCCGATGACCCCGGCGCGTCTCGCCTGCCCGTCCTCCGGCTCGAGGCCCTGGGGGGTGATGTCCTGCTGTGTCTCTTTGACAGGCTGCCGGGCTCGCCGCACTGGGATCCCGAAGACCAGATCACGCTGTCCCAGCCGCCACACCAGCAGTTCTTCAGGCTCGGCGGCGACAAGGCCGTGACCACCGACACGGTCGAGGTCTCGTTTCGGTACCTCTTTACCTCAGAGGAGCCCAAGATGGACCCCGTCCACCCGGAGAAGCACTTCGACCCCAAGACTCCCGTGGCGATCATCACCTGGACAAAAGGGGCAGGACCCGGTCTACCGCCTCTCGAACTGCCGCCGCTGCCTCCCGATGCGTCGCCTGAGGAGAAAGCCGAGCAGCAGCGCATGATTGATGCCCACAAGGCCGAGGAGGCCACGCTCCGAGCAGCCGCACTCCCGGCCAACATCTTCGACTGGACGTCCAACACGCTCATGCCCAAGGAGTTTGCTCTCGCTTGCACCAAGGTCCTGAGCACCTTCATCCCGAACCAGTTCTTCAACGACCCCGTGCCGACGTCAGCCGTCACGGCCACCATGCTCGCCAGCCACATCTCCCAGATGAGCATCGCGGTCCCGGAATCGTCTCCGGGGGAGGACATCCCCACGCAGCCACCAGACCCGGTCAATAATCCGCGCCAGATAAGGATGGGCCTGTCCATTCCCCCAAATACAGACCCCTCGACCTGGATTAAGGTGCCGCAGTCCGCCAACCCGCCAACCACCACGCCGCTCCCAGCACCCCCGGCACCTCCTCCTCCCGACAGCCACCGCGCCCGGCCCTGGGCACCCCCTTTTCAACCTGTCCCAGACGCCTACCTAAACAAGGTGACGCAACCCACCATTCCCCCAGACCAAATCACCAACCTCGACCCAACCTCCAACTTCCTCGCGCGCGAGTGCGGACCCCAATACCTCGCCAAAGCCTACGCCCTCGGCACACCCGCCCCTTCCGGCCCCAGCACACCAGGCACAATCCCCATCTTCCCATCCCCGTCCGACCCGCGCGCCGCACCAATCGACCTCGTCATCGCCCTAACCCCCTGGCCACCGAACCACCAACCCGCCCCGGACAAAATCCACAACCTGCAACTCTTCCAAGTGGAAGTAACCCTCCCCCTGGGCCCGGGAGCCCCCCACCTCGCGAGAGAGTACGCCGGCCCGGGCGCCAAAATGCTGGCTAACCCGCGCTTCAACGTGCACGTCACCCCGCTCTCGGCGAGCGCCGTGCGCTTCACGCTGGTGCCGCGCGCCCGGTCGCGCATCGTGCCTCTCGCGAGGGCGGGGGATCTGAGTTTTGCTGTGTGGCAGGTCAGGCCGAACCAGACGCCGACGGGGCCCGGGTTGGGGCAGAGGGTGAGGGGGAGTGTGCGGTTTTTGTTTTGGAGGCGGAACAGGGGGATGGCGGCCGAGAGTCATTTTGGGGTGGCGGTGTTTGAGGTTAGGAAGGTTTTGGTTCCGTAATTAATGTATGTAGGTAGATGAGTCTTGAAGTATGTGTACAGTTCAGGTGTTCAGGGGTCTGGGAGTTTAGGTGTTCAGGGGGTCCGGGAGTTCAGGGGTTCCGAGTCAGGGGTTCAGGGGCTCAAGGGGGAAGGAAAAGTTTGTAAAACCTAAACAGATCGGATTAATCATTAATGCAACCGTAACAAACTCGAATTAATGCCCCCTGCCCTACCTACCTACCTATTGATTAGACCTGAAAGGACTGCTTTTGTACCCCAGACTCCCTTTCAACCCTTAACAGAAAGCATAGGCGCCGCCAAGTACAAATCCTCAAAGTTCCTCCACACAAGCGGCTCATCGCTCGGCTTGTCGGCCACCACCACCTGGTTATCCAGCGCGTTCTCGCTGCCCCAGCCCATCGACCACATCATGAAATCAATGACGTCCTGCACAACCGCCTGCTGCGACACGACCTTGCCGCCGCCGGAGCCGTCGTCCACCACCACGACCGGCGCCTTCCACGCCGCCCTGACAGCAACCCACTGGGCGTCCGCGCCCGGGTCCGTCGGCGAAGCCGGAGGAGGAGCGGGCTGCGCGGCGTCCCAGGTGCCCGGGCACGGGTCGACGTGATCCGGCAGCGTGGGCGGTTCCGGGTCCTGGGCGGTGAAGACACCCTGCGCCGAGTAGAGCAGCGCGTTGAAGGGCTTGATCAGGTCCGGCGCTATGTGCGGCAGCGGGGCCGCCAGCGTCACGCCCACCATCAGCGGCGTGGTGCCGCCCGTGGCGTCGAGCAGCGAGCTGATGTTGTTGTTGCCGTCTCCGGGCTCGCTGCCGGGGGTGTCTTTTCGGGAGTGGTTAGCTTGGCTGGGGCTAGTCAGAGACTGGGGAGGAACTTGAACTTACAGACACCCCAGAGGCTGAGCGGCATCTGCTTGGTCAGCGGCCTGACGACTTGAAAGTCCACGGCGTGAGCTGCATCGTTCCCCTTCCGGACCGTGACGGTCATCGTCGAGATGAGCGGCTGAGACTGCGTCAGCTGCATCGGCTTGGCCCAGAACGGGACGCCGGCGTTGCTGTAGTTGGCCTTGGGCTCGTCGGGGAAATCGGGGTTCATTACTTCTTGGACGGGTATGCGCGACTGCACCGTGAAGATGACTCCGCTGCGCACCTGCCAGCAGCCGCTGCGCGGCGAGTTGGCGTCCTGCTTGTTGTCGGCGAAGCCGCCGGATTCGACCGACAGCACGTGCAGCCTATCCCAGGTGAGAGAGCCGTCACCGTCACTGCCGCCGCGGCTGCCGCTCGTGCCCGGATCCGGGATGGTAGAGAGCAAGTCGCAGAGACCCTCGACCGTCTTGCGCGGCGGTGCGCCCGACTGGGTGCCAAAGGGGATGGTGAAGCCAAAGACCCAAAAGTCGACGTAGGCCGAGCCGCCGAACGGCGGCCCCTGCAGGTGCACTTGGGCGCTCAGCGTCACGCCGATGTGGATCGAGATGAAGAGGATCTCGAGCTCGAACTCGACGCCGACGGCGACCCCGACGTTCCCCGTGAAGAAGAAGGGGTGGAAATTGATCAAAAAGTCGGCGTACGCGCTGAGGTACGCCGACAGCAGGCCCGCGTTGAACGCAACGTCCAGCCGGCCGCCGCCCATGCAGCACTTGCTCGTCAAAGCAAAGTACGCCTGGCCCCGCACGCTCACCTGGTTGCTCAGCTGCCAGGTGATGGCGAGCCGGTCGGGGACGGGGTAGTGCGCCGCCGGCTTGTAGGCCGGGTGGTAGCCGCCGATCGTGAAGACCCAGTCACCGGCGTGCGGGCTGGCGCCGAACCAGTAGCACAGCGCAAAGCCGCCCGTCAGGTGGCAGGCCGGGTCGAGCACAAAGCTGCTGGGCGCCAGCTGGCCCTCGGCCGAGAGCTGGCCCTGGTGGAAGTCGACGTTGACGGCGATGCCGAGCTCGACGTAGACGAACGAGCGGTTCAGGGGCGCCTCGGGCGGCATCGACGCGTTCGCCCGCGCGTATATGCCTAGCGTCGGGTTCGGGTTGAAGCCGACGACCACCACGGCCGTGAGGTCCAGCACTTGCAGCAGCTTGCCCTCGAGGCCCGCCGCGAACCAGTACGAGTTGGCCTGGGGAACGACCACGCCCGACGAGGGCAGAGCAAGATTCATCATGACGGTGAGCGGGTCGCCGCTGTTTTGCATGTCTTGGCCGTTGGCGATGAAGGGGAACCTGGAGATCTGGTCGAGCGTTGGCGGGATGACGGTTGAGTTGTAACCGAAGCCGAGCGTAATGCCGCCGATGGTGACAATCTCGAGCTCGATCAGGGGGCCGGCCAGCTTGGCAAAGATGAAGACGGTCTTGAACGTGTGGCCCTTTGCCTGCGCGACCGCGAACGGGTCCGGGTCGTTCATGTCCTTCTTGATCTCGCCGTACGAGCCCATGGCGAGGAACTGGTACGGCTCAATGGTCAGGGCGATGCCGCCAATGTAGAGCTTGCTGTTCGCATCCGACTTGTCCAGGAACATGCCGGCGATGATGATTGGCAGCTGGGTGAACTCGACGCCCATGCCCTGGAGGTGAAGGCTGGGAACCAGCGTCGTAAGGTCGTTGAGAGAGAGCTTCGACAGGTTCAGGCCGAAGCCAAGGCCCATCAGCTCGAACTCGATCGGCCCGAGGTGGGCAAGCACGTCCAGGAAGACGATCAGCTCGCCTCCTTCGTACCGCAGCCCGACGTTGGAGATCTTGAACACGCCCGTGTTTTTCTCCAGTGCGCCTTTGGCGGTGCCAGTCCCGTCTTCAGCTTTGTCCGGCATCCCGGCGGTAGGACTCGGTGTGCTGCCGCCACCACCCCCTGGCTCACCTCCTCCGCCTGGCTTGCCTCCTCCTCCTGGCTCACCTCCTCCTCCTCCTCCCGGCTCAACACCTCCACCACTGGGGTTGTTCGGCGTCTTGGGCTTATTAAACGCGTAATCAATAATCGGCTTCACCGTACCGTGCCCGCCCGAATCCAGCACAACAAAGTGCCAACCCGACGTGACAACAACGGTATCGTTCTTGGTCGAGCCTTTCATATCCTTGTACGGAATTGGGAACGGCAGCGCGCCGTTGATCATGCGCACCTCGGCCGACGTGAGGCCCGTGTTGCCGACGCTGTCGACGGTGCCCTTGGGGTCCTGCACCCAGAAGAAGGCCAGGCAGTCAAACGCCGGCACGAGCCGGTCAATGATGGGCGGGCGCGGGATCTGGTCCCACGGCAGCTTGCTCATGGTCACCTTGACGATGCGCTTGGTGCGCGCGCGGTGGGTGCCATCCGGGTCAGGGGCGGGAGCGGGCTTGCCGCCGTTACCTTTGCTGTTCCCACCACCACCACTCGGAGCCGCCTGCTTCTCGGTAATTTGCGCAAAGCTCAGCTCAAAGTCCAGCCCGTCGGGCCCCGGCAGGTGCAGGGTCAGACACGTCACAATGGCGCTGGCGCCGGCCGGGTCGCCCGCCTTGGCCGGCGGGGGCGGGTTCATCGAGTCGATGGTCAGTTTGATGTTGGCCGTCTGGGCCGACATGGAAATGTTGGTGATGAAGTCGGGCATGGCCTCCACGAGGCTCGCTCCGTCGGCGCCCAGGAGGTCCGAGAGGATGTCACCGACGGTAGGGTTCAGCCCCGGGGCCGCGGCGAGCTCCGCGTTGAAACCCCAACCGGTCTGATCACGGAAAAAGTCGAGATCGAGCTCGATGGAGCCGACGATAATCAAGGCCGAGACCAGGAACCGCGAAGCCGTGCCGGGCTTGGGAGCAGAGCTGCTTGGGGGTGGGGGTGGGGAGCCTCCGGCGAATGGGGCCGGGTTCTTGTGGTAGTCGTATTCGATGTAGAAGGAGCGGATTAAAAGATGACCCAGGAGATCGACGACGATGGCAGAGTCACCTCCGGGGAAGAAGCGCGCCAGCTGCGTCATGCGAACCTGCTTCATCTTCCCGATCAACCGGAAGAACTTGCCGCTGCCGCCGGACACGAGGGAAACGCTGGCTTGGATGCAAGTCGGGTTGTCAGGGTTGTTAGCCGTCGAGCTGGTGCTTTTGTCGTAGGGATCCGGCCCGAGGTCGATCAGTGTCGAGAGGTCAATTCTGTAAGTGCCGTGGTCCACTTCGCCTTTGTTACCAGAAGCGTCGGTCTTCCAGCTGTACGCCGCGCTTAGGGTTACCTCGACGAGCTCTATACCGAGATGGGGCTCTTCCGAGGAGCTGGCAGCCCGGAGGGTTCCAGTGAAGAAGATGGACGGTCCGTCGACGGACACTTCCAGGTCAGTGATGGAGAGGTCCAACTCGGAAGGGTAGCCCTGAAGCCCTGGTTAGCATGTGTCCGAACGGGCGGGAAGCCTAGGCGAGTATTTACGTGGTCTCCGGGCATGATGGATAGCAGATGGACGTTGGCTGCAACCGGCTGCGAAGGTCGAATGATACGATGATCTTCATAGTTTGGCATGATCTGCGGCGCCAGCCATTCGGTTTCGGGAGCTTGCAGCCAGACCTTGCCCACAAGGCCATGAGGATAGAGCGCGCCGCTGGTGTAAGTGTACTCAAACTGTTTTCGCAATTAGCATCAATCACGGTCAAGATTCGAACACCTGTCCGTTTCGTCTTCCGAAAGAGTAAAGAACAAAGGAAGGAGAAACGAAAACAAAGTAAAAATGAAATAAATAGGAACAAAAGATAAGGAAAGAAAAGAAAAAAGGAAGGAAAGGAAGGTGAAGAAAGAAAAAAGGAATAAGAATGGGGGAAAGGGGGGGGAAGGGAAAAACGGAAGGAGAGGGAAGCGTAAGAAGAGGGAGGGGGAAAGAGGAAAAAGAAAACTGATGAAAAATGGACTATAGGAAGGAAAAGGGGTCGCCGAGTAGTTACCTACCAGAAAGATGATGCTGTTCCCACTCGCGTCGTGCCAGCCAGGATCAAACTCGAGGTCGACTTTCACGACGTCTATGGATTTCTTGCCACACGCGAGCTGCACACGCTTTACCCCGGCCTGCTCGAAGCGCGGCAGCGACTTCGAAACGCTGTCCATGGGAATCCCCAGCAACGTGCCGAGCCAGATCAGCAGCTCGGTCAGGGTAGCGCCCGTGGTGCCGCCGTCTTTGGCATCATGTCCCGCAGAGTCCGGCACGGTGTCGAACTTGATGGTCAGCGTAAAGGTCGCGCCGGTCCGCTTCAGGTCAAAGTCGAGGAACGCCGACAGGGTCTTCTTCTTGTCGTTCATGAAGCACGAGAGCGTAAAGAACAGAATGACCTCGGTCTCGCCCATGAGCTCGTACTCGCCCGGGCCCGGCGGCCGGGATCCGTCGAGGTTGTCGGCAGCGCAGGGCTGGCGGCGCATCGTCTTGCGCCCGATAAGCCCCATCTCGGTGAATTCGAGACCTTGGGGAGCCCACTCGTGCAGAATGCCCGTCACGGCGTCGACGAGGGCCTGCGACAGCCTCCATTCCATCCGCTGCACTGTCAGGTAGCTGTCATTCTTCATGAACCAGATGGCCCCCTTGGCGAGCTCGAACTCGGGCCGCTCACTGAACATGTCTGACAAGACTTGCAGCAGCGCGCCCAGGGAACCGCTGACGAGGCCCGTGTAGGACAAGATCTGGGTGAACTTCCACGGCTGATGGCCCGGGGCCGGGGTCTGCAGGCCCAGGGCCACGAAGAGGTGATAGGGAAAAAGCCCGTTGGTCGGCATGTTGGCAATAATGGGGTTGTTGCCAGCGAAGTTGGCAGCGAGTATGGTCGGGTCCGTCGTGAAGGCCATGTCCGGGTATTCGGGATTGCTGGCAGGCTTGCCGGGCAGAGATATTGTGATGGCGGCGAAGTCGAACTCGGGCGCAACCCCGTCCGTCGAAGGCGCCGCCGAAGGGGTCACCGAGATGTTCATGCGCGCCCTGTCTGTGTTGGAGGTCGGGTCGCGGCCCAGAGCGCGCAGCAACCAGTCCGAGAAGGGGTTCTCGGCCAGCAGATTCCCGCTGCTGTCGATGGCGATGTACGGAACCGTGAACGACCGCAGGAAGGGGCCGTAGTCGAACTCGGAGATGCACTTTACCGTGCTTCGACGTCCCATGAAAGGCCAGAGGTTCTGTATTCTGGCAGGAATAAGGTCAATGTTATCGCCGCTGATGGTCGGGATGGCAACAGCTCGTGCTGTCGCGGCCGTGGGCTGGCGACGCACTCCCTTCGATGACGTTGTTCTCGAGGAAGGAAGTCCCCCGCCAGATGAGGAAGAGGAAGGCCCCCCTCCAGACCCAGAAGGGGACGATGACCCACCCGTAGGCCATGGGGGCGGGTTCACACTGCTGCTCGCGTACGAGGAGCTCCAGGTGGTCGCGCCGGCCGGCGTCGGGGCCAGACTCCAGGTTCCGGTCGGCCCGAGAAGCGCAACTCCACCACCGCCGCCGCTGCTGCTCCTGCTGCTGATGCGGCTGCTGCTGCTGCTGCTGCTACTGCTGCTCGAGTGAGGGAATGGTGGAGAGCTGGCCACCGAGGACCTCTTGCGTCTTTTGGGGTCGCCCGGGGGCAGGGCGGATAGGGTAATCGAGACAGAGCCTTGTTGCGCTGCTGTGTTGGAACTGAGCCCCGTGACCGCGGACGTAGACATTGGCCCTGAGGACACACCCATGGCGACAGCGGAATTGGACGAATCCCCTGGAACGTTATATCTTGAGCCAAAGTCGTTCCTGGGCTTTCCGCCGGAAGTCGTGGGGCCCGAGAACGCCCTCAGGTCCTCCCCCGAGGTGCTTTCGTCAATGGGAAAGCAGTATCCGTCCAGGACTCCGAGCATGTTTTGCCGTCGAGCCCTGTCGTTTGGGCGGCAGGCAACCCGGAGAAACTGAATCATCTCCCCTTTCGGGACGTTGACATAGCCAACGTCTGCCCTTGAAGCAGCTACATTGGAGTGGTTATTCGGGTCAGCGAGCGGCTCGCGTTCAAAATCAAGAACGGCACAGTCCCGAGAGCTACCTACTTGTACTTGTACTTGTACTTGTACTTGTACTTGTACTTGCACCCTTTTGCGTGCGTGTGTCTGGGTGGAGATGAGACACTATCTCGGAGAGTCCTTTCCAGGCAGTCCATGTGAGGTTGAGAACGCAGCCCAGGAAATTGAAAGGGGGGGCGTTGACAGTTGCTTTCCATCCCTCAATGAGGCCCGCGATGGGATAAAGGAATGACTGCCAATGAGCCGCTTCGTCACGGGGGGAGGCGGCTGCAATCATCTTCGACATAGCGAGCAGAGAGTCTTGGTATGGCCGGAACTCGGTGTCGGGCATGTCGACGCCGGCCGGGACGCGATACGGCAACGGCGCGAAGTCGGACCAGGCACCGGCCCACGCCGTGAGCGGCTCCACGCTCAGATTTCCGGACCTTGAGGGGTTCTGTGGGTTAAACCTCCGTGCGGAATCAAGCTTCTCTTGCCAGTCATATGATGCCAAGGTAGTACGACCCGCGCCTGAGTCGGGGTCGGTGGTGGTGACAGTTCCATACCGAAGATGATAGGGAAACGAGGTAGCCATCACGAGGCCCCGCTTCTTGGGCTCCGCGGGATCGGGACCGGGTATATAACGGTGCCTCGAGGTCGTTCGCAACCAGAGATAAAGCCAGAGCAGGGTTTCGGGGCCTGGTTCGCTGCCGGTTCAGCCAAAGGCATGCACGTGCGAAGAGAAAAGGGAGAGAGCTTTGGTCAAAGAGAAAAGGGTAAGGACCTCAGCCACAGGGAAGGTAGGTACCTACGCGGATGACCGTGCTTGGTCCCTCCGGAGCTGCTGATCATGCTCCTGGGCCGGAAGTGCCGTATCATCTCGCGGGACGTCGACTCTCGTCCGCCGTGGTGGTTGAGCTTGACACAGCGGACCGACTGGAAGGGATTCCGGCCGCCGTACACCCAGGCGGCAACATTCAGCTCCGCGTCCCCGTCGGCGTCGCCGGCGGCGAAGTGTGAGAGCTGCCCATCAGTCCACACCACCATGGTGGCGACGCTCATGGCGTTGATCTTCCCACTGGAGTCCGATTTCGGGATGGTGACATCGATGACGCGCTCGACTGGTCTTGGCCGAGGAACGCTTACCGGCGCTGATGTGCTCTCCGAGGCATCGCCTTTCTCTGCGGGCAACATTTTTGAGGCGGGCGTTTTGTGAGAAGTTACTGCTGCCGTCGGCGGCGAGTCGGCCTTTACGTCGGCAACACGGCTGCTGCTGCTGCTGCTGCTGCCGGGACCCGCAGGCGGCGGCCTTCGAAAATAATCCAAGACCTCTTGCTCGACTGGCTGCTGGACCAAACCGGCTCCCGTGGGCCCTCGGACGAAGCGTATTTCTGGGTTCAGATAATCGTCTGGATCCCTCGCCGCCGGCCCTGGCGCTGGCGCTGGCGCCGGCCCTGACGGTGGCGGTGGTGGCGGCCAGTAGGTGCTGTATTTCCCCTTTTTTGTATAATTAGCTTCTGATTCTTCTATATATACAGTATGTTATCTTTTAAAAGGCTCTACCTGCAGCTGCCCCTTGTTGCCGGGGAGGTCCACGGCAGCTTTGCCGCAGCATTTCTCGTTGAGCTGCACAATGGCCAGCACGGGGAACATTGTTGGAGGGAGCGCCGTGCCTGGGCCGATGTCCAAAATCCTTCGGAGATGAGCCTCGACTAGGGCCTGCGGGTTTTGCAGGTTGGCACGAGAGCCATTGTCACCGTCCGTGTCCCCATCGACCGGTAGCATCTGGGTGAAAAGATTCAAGCCGAGCAGGTTCTGAGCCCCTGTCCGGAGTCTGACGACGCTGGGAACCCAGTCTGCATTGGTACGGGGTGCCTTATTGGGACTCGGGTTGGTGTTGAAATCGAGGCTGTCGTCGCTGATGCCCGTCCACAATTTCTCGCGGACCACGGCGGCGTATGCAGCATCGTCCGCAAGCACTGCCGTGGGACCAAACGGTGCGTCTGTGCTGCCAACCTGGCTGGAGGCACAGCACAGCCCCAGATTGTTGCAGATATCGGCCGGGAACTTGTACAGGTATTGCGTATCGCGGTCCTTGTTTGTGCCGTAGGCGACCTCGCCCCAGTACGGTGCATAGACGCACGTCGAGGGCAGGCGGGGTGCTGTAGGCGAATCGATAACCCTGTACTTGACGTACGGAGATGTGTATGCCTGGATGGCGGCGGGGTCTGGAGAGCTGCCGTTGTTGGGCCAGAGTGCTTGGACGACATCGTCGGACAGCAGGGCCAGGACGCCACCCCAATGGTCCTGGTCCCAGTGGGTGATGAGAATGGAATCAAAAGGGGGGAACGAAAGACGCGTCCTGCGGCCCTGTGTGTCGTCGAAGTTGTACTGCTGCCAGACACTTTCGGCCAGGAATTTGCGGATGGCCGCTGCGCCGGCCTCGTACCCCCCGTCGATGAGGACGGAGCGGTGGATGAAGGGCTTGATGTCGGGGCCCCAAGTCGCCCGGTCCGCCGTCGTGGGATACTGGACCAGGAAGTAGATGGCAGCGTCGCCTTCCCCGATGTTGAGATGGAAAACATCGACGCAGAGGTCTCTCGCTGCCAGCTGCTGATCTGTTGAGGGCTTTGGGGGCTTGCCGACCCCCTCGCTGATTGCCCAGGGAACCTGAGGCGGCCTTGAGCCGGCTGCCTGAGTGGCCGGCGAGGAAGCAGGGGCAGCGTTGGCCGTGGCCGGGGGTGTCCACGATCTGGCTCGGCTCGAGCTAGAGCTTGGGCTGGAGCTGGCTTGGGCTGCAGCCGACCATGCCGAGTTCCCCATCCCGAAGGAAGAACTAGGGTTTGAGGACCAGTGTTGTGACATGGCGGCTACCGTGACCGAAAATTGAATACCTAGCCTCAACTCAGGGGGTGGTGTTGACCGAGGTAAAATCTGAAAATTTTGATTTGGGAAGCGTCAGCTGGAACACAGCCGATGGAGTCCGCAGTCCTGCTCGGGTCTGCCCGCATGCCTCTGTTGTTGGGGCCCACGACATTAGAGTACGGGACCCCCTCCGCCAGATGACGCACTGCATTGGACCTCGCACGTCCCCGAAGTAACTGAACAGGCCCACCCCGTGATGAAAGCGTCACGTCACTTACACGGCTTTGAGCTCTAGCCGAGCCGCGCCAGAAGCAGACTTAAGAGGATGCTGAATTTGAAGGTGCTGGTGAGGAGCCTGAGCAGCAGCAGCCATATCATCTGCCCTCTCTCGAGTTCCGCCTCTTCGCCATGGCATCCAGAGCCTCAACATGCTCCAAGCTCTCGGCGGTCCTTCTCACGCTGCTGCCGACGCTGCTCCTAATACCGTCCTTTGTCCTCGCCGCTGTCGCTCTGGCGAGCAAGGACTGGACCCGGCGCGAGGAGTACAACACGGCCACCGGCGGGCGGATGGGCCGCACGCAGCGCGGGCCCTTCATCACCTGCGAGACGGGCGAGACGCCCCACGCGCCTCAGGTGTGCGCGCGCGTCAGGACCCCGGCCGGCTGGTGCAACGCAGCGGCCAACTCGTACCCCGAGAACCCGCACTTCTGCGGCCAGCTGGCCCTCGGCGGACGCCTGCTGTACGCCGGCACCGCCCTGGCCGGTGCGGCGCTCCTCTTCGCGCTCATCCTGACCGCCAGCACGTTGCTCCGATCCCGCCACCGCAGAGGGTCGGGCGTCGGCGAGTTGCTGGCGTGGCTGGCCCTGTTGGCCAAGCTGTGCGCCGCCTTCGCGGGGCTGCTGCTCCTGCTCGGCACTTTTATCACCACCAACACGCTGGTCAACATCCAGTACCCCGTCGGCAACTGGTTCGCCGCCGTGGCCGACCCGGGCACCGACCCTGTCAAATTCGACTCTGCTGGGCCCTATTTGATCGGAAAAGCCGTCGGGGAGTGTGCTGCGGCGGCCGTCTTGGCGGGAACGGCGGCTGGCATGATGGGCCTGGTCTGGGACTCGCCACGGGTGGGCGTGGGTGCGGGCGAGGTGCGAAGTGCGGCGGAAAAGTAGGGCGGGATTAGGTGGCGGGTGCGTGTAGGTACGACATGGGGGTAGTATTGGCTGGTCCGCGCCTTCATCCACGTAAATCTTGGCCGTTTGCTGGGTCGCAAAAGTGTTGTGCTCTCAAAGCGGAAGCTGGCAGCAGTTGTGAATCGCCGTCATCGCGTTAATCATTAACGAAATCGTTGAGTAAGGCCTGCACAATATGTCTCCCATAAAAGTAAGCGGACCGGCCGCAACAGCAACTCACGCAATGCGCCCCCTTCAAGAACGGCGCGTTTAGGGTCGCAGAGGTGCAAGAGAGTTATACAAGCCGCAGGCGTACCCGCTACTACCCGGACTCCCAGCAAGTGCTTTTTTCGCCGCCCGCCGTCTGCGGCACCCCAGCGGTCATCTTAACGACAAACGCGACACAAACCATCTTGCGGCCATGGCCACAATCCACCCGGCGCACTCGCCCAAAATTTTCGGACGCTATGCGCTGCACAACTGGCCGAGAGAAACTGAGACCGACCCCTTGCCCGGATGACATATGGAACAGCTGCACTTCAAAAGTCAAAACCCGATGGCGCTTCTTTCTCTGCTGCCGACTCGAACGTGCGGGGACTGTGTTTGGGACGACCTGAGCGATTTAAAATCGCGGGGCTGAACCAAAAGATAGGCTGCGTCATGCCTGCGTCACACCCTTTTGTTCAGTTGGCGGCCAATCCCAAAATTTTCGTTGAAACGCGGCCCAGTGGCGTCTGCGGTCTCTTAGAAACACTGCTTAGCGCAGATTACAGTACCGCCGGCCCGGTGTCGACGCGCAGCTATTTCCTGCACGGCATAATGCGGGGCACTCCACAAATTTACCCCGCTCGACTGAACCATCCACCGGGGCGGAAAGCTGGCCCAAGACAGATTCCTTTCTGTACGCAAATCACGCCAACGGCCTCTTCTCACAGGGGTTGCGGTCAGGCATTCATGTAGATACTGTTGAGATTTGCCTCGGCCGCGTAATAGCTTCTTCCGGTGCTCACACACCCCGACCGAAATCACCAGCACGACGACGGTGGCGCTTGCGGCGTCGGCCCGGAAAACTTCCTATCAACCCCCACCCCGCAGAGCCGCAACCGCAACCGCGCCGCAGCAAGCCGGTCCCGCGCCAAGTCTACGTTCTGCCCCCGCATTTTGCAAGTGGAGATTTCGAGGCGTCTTATCCGAGATTTTCCCGACTCGTGGCGCCGCGCAGCAGCGAACGCTTCACTCGTTTCTCCGGCAGGAGCTGCCGGTCGAGCTGGCCGGCCAGGATCTGGATTCCCGAGCTCAGCCGAGTCATCACCACGCGCAACGTGACGTTTGACGAGCGCACGTTTTACCGCCAGGGCGAGGAGAACGAACCCAATGCTGTGCGCGTCGAGCCGCGACAAGCAGACAAACTCGACCTCTACGAGGAGACGAGCACAGGGTCAATCCTCTGGCGGGCGCTGCAGTATGACGAAATTGTGTTGGACTCTATCACGGTGGCAACAGAACCACCGCCGCAGCCCGAGGAACCGGAGAGCGCTCCAGACGCTCAAGACTCGGGGGTGGGGGTGCCTGAGGAGCAGTCAAAACAGGCACCGGGTAGACTCTTGACCCCTGAAGCGACCCCGGAACCACAAGGAGCTCAGGAAGACCCTGAGGTGACGCCTGGCCCGCAAGGGACCCAGGAGGGATGTGAGAAGCAAGAGCAAACTTTGCCTCTTTAACAATATGGCTGCATGTGAAACATGCATGACCGCTTCTGTAGTTGGCCGATTTAGTGCCTGACGGCTGGGCGACCTGCCTGCATGTGCCGGCACTGAACAGCTATCTCAGCCTCTTTTGTAACTAAAGAGAAGGCTGTCCTTGCGTGAATGACATCGTACCGTGTAGGTACTGTACTCAGGTAGTTGCGGGGTCATCTACACATGTAGCTGAAGCAACGACTAATACACAGTACATTGAGGTGCCGGGTACTTCTTTCGGCCAAGGCAGTGTGACTACCTGCCTGCTCTCAGTTGGAGGTCCTGGCTTCGCTCCTGCACTTCCATGCCATGCTTTCCGGAGATAAGTGTGCTGTTATTACTATATAATATGTGCCCATTCGCACCCCTAGTCATGTACATAGCCCTAAGTCTTCCCTCTCGTCACTCTACGATAACATTTGTTTCGTTCATGTGAATTAAAAAAGTCCCCATTCTGCAACGGGTACAGTCCAAGTTCGGGTCTTGTCCGAGTCTACCGCCATAAGAACTACAAGCAGAGGCAAGTCTTTGCCCAAGGTACATCTCGTTTCATCCTTTGAAGACTTTGTAGTTAAGTCCTACTAAATGAACGGCAATTCTATAATACTAGAAACGCTATGTGTCAACGAATGTATCCGAGAGTCAAATACAGCTACGGCCATAAGGTTGAGCAGCTGCTGTACATCGCGAAGTGTAAGGAAGCAGAGGAAAGCGGCTCCGAGTACGAGAACCCTCCCGATAACTATAACCTGGGCCTGTCATCCAAGAAGGGCAAATGCCCTAATTGCAAGGAAAGCTAAGAGCTATCGAAAGATGTTAGATCGAGTAACAGGGGTAGATGAAGCTAGCGGGTGTTAATTAAGAGACTGAGACGATCTCGCAGCGCATTAACTATTGACCATTTTGAGTGCTGATATAATTCACCTTGTAACAGAAGGTCCGTACGGGCACATTGTTGATAATTAGTAGGTTGCCCAGCCGCTATCAGCTGTCTTCGTTAGCATCGTTAAATCGCCAAACTGTTGAAGACTTCCTCTATATCACCCTACTATAGTACCCTCCCTCCGTATACCATTTCGCTCGCTCTCGGTCGACAATTCTATATCTAGGGGCGCTAGCAGCTATGTTTTCTATATCAACCGAAACATCGTCTTGAAGTGTCCTACCAAGTTCGATAATACCTTGCCCGAGTAAATTAAGGAAATGGAAGAGAGCAATAAGAAAATCGAGACCGAGAAGGCAGTATATCGGGTCTTCATAGAGCACCTATACCCAAATATCGTTCAGTACATTATCTATATCCCAGAAGGTATCTTCCTACGCCGAATAGAATCTACACTTCAAGACCAGCTATCCTAGTCTCGGACGGCTACTATTCCAGCCTATACCTAGGAACGATAGGTTCTACAGCTAACTAGTACTATCGCTTAGCTCGAATACCTCGGCCTCGTTCACAGCGATCTCCAGCCGGCTAACATCCTTCTTAATACAAACGACAATATCTAGCTTAGCGACTTCGATACGACCGTCAAGCCGGGCGTAGAACTTATAGTAGTAAGCGAGCCTTTCTACAAGATAGATAAGAATTTCGAAACGCCGCCTACTAGTCCGGTCAGCGAGCAGTTCTCGCTTACCTCGTACATCTATACTATCCGTTTTAGATACTAGCCTTAGTACGAACTCGATCCCCGAGCTAGGGTTAAGAAGCTGATAAGGAATAAGTTTCCATCGGTTTCGGTAGATCTAGTCTTTAGCGACGTAACGACGCGGTGCTGGTATAGCGAATATCCGTCTATCGCGTCCGTCCAGCAAGATGTCCTTTCCCAGCTTGGACGGAGTATTGATAAAGACGGAGCTCTGATGCAAGCAGTTATCGAGGAAATTGCTATACAGCATCCTCTGCTGAGAGTTGAATGTGAGGAATTCATAGCAAATCAGGCGCGGGGGTGAAGCTATTAGAAAGGGGAACTTCCTTCATGTTCCAGTTCGATCTCTGAAGGCAGATCATTGCTGTTTAACACAACTTCGGGTGCTCCAAGCATTTTGATCTTCACGTCCTCTTTTGTCTCATCTGTCTACTCTTCTTCCGTCCTCATCCTCTCGTCTTCCCTCCACGACGTCTCACGGAGGCATATATGAGAGAGGGCGCAACCCAGTCTCAAGGCGTCCTCCCCCGAGGTGCCAAGCTCCCAGGAGCTCAGCAGCCACTATCAGCCACCCCCTGTGGCTGCGACAACAATCCCTCTTGAACGGATTGACCGCTGCACAATGATTCAGCGGGCCCAACAAAAGCCAACAGAAGCAACAAAACCACTCTCGGTCCATGGCTCCTGGATCATGGCCTCCATCTTTTCAAGATCCAGTGAAATTGCGGGGGTTGGGTAAGAGTCCTCTGCGAGCTCTGGCTGACCATGGTGAAGGCGGCAGGGGTGAGGGAAACGAAGGACAAAGAGGCAGAGATTGCTAGCAGGCTTGAGCTGGCTTAAAGTGGGAGATGTGAGACTGGTTCGTGTTGAACTCGGAGGTACGTTTGGAATCCCAGCGACATGTTCCTGCTTTATACCCATGTGGGTTATATGGACAGCCGTGACAAGTGCTTGACGAACGCTATCGCTATAGGCGCCGAGTCAGGGAAGAGGTGTGGTACGGCGGTCATTGTGATTTGCTGGTTTTGACGCCCGCCGTTCCACAACGGGTTCACGGGGCGCAGCAGCGCGGCTAGATCTGTAGGAACGGGATGAAGTGCCTGGTACCCCAGAACGAGAGTCAGTGCAGAGTATACGCGGACGTAAACGAGAATGCGTCGCTATATACGTGGTAGTGGTAGAAAAGCAGAAAGCGGCGCCCTTGGGTCTACGTATATAGTAGAGACGAAGCCTCCTAACGCCTAATCTTCGACGTCGACGATAGACGTCTTGACATTCTACTCGATCGGTTTCGGCGCTATATTGGCCGCGCCACTGCTACCAGGCCTCTATACGCTATTCTGTCGGCACCTTGTACCTCTCTTCCGTTGTAAGCTCGCCAAGGTCCGATACCGGCGTATTAGCGGGTTCAGCCGCCTCTACCTCTTCCGTGGCGCGACCTGCGTGGAACTTCTCCTCATCTCGGCGTACATCGCCGGCAATGGTGTCGCCGTGACACTAAAAGCTATCAAAGGAGCTACGATCGCTAGTAGCGCCGCCCTAGCCGCTTCTATTAACCTGATCCCGCTACTACTCGGGGGCCGTATAAGTCGCGTCGCCGACGTCATCGGGGTGTCCCGCCCCGTATACTACGTCGTACACCACTAGATCGGCTATATAGCAATTGTCGACGGCCTAGTCTACGCTACGATCGGTCTAGATGAAGCGAGACAGAGCTAACGCTTCGGCCCGATCGCCGTATCCAGCTGCATTATAAGGCTATTCTTCTCGTTGCAAGGTCCCTAAGCTGACGATAGATATATAGGCCCTAGGCAGCTTCCTTATTATCCTCTTACTGTCCTTGCTATAGTCGAGACGTATACTAGGAGCGGCGTTTCACGGCGTACACCGTATTCTCTACCTCGCAGGCATAGCAGGTCTGGTCTAGTATATCTTGCTCACCTAGAGCCTCTTGTACAGGGTCCTCGTCTTTATTACCTGTAGGCTGTAGCTTCTGTTATACGTCTACCAGGTCGTGGCACGCTGGCGGTTAGCCGTGGTAATAGAGAAATGGAGCGACTTACAGGTCACCCGACTCCGGCTTAGGACGTAACAACCGGTTGCCGCGTTCCCAGGCAGCTACTTCTACCTCTATCTGCCCGGCTCCTATTTCAATTATAGCCTACTACGTAGTAGCGCCGTTATAATGCTGTAGAGCGATGTAGAACAGACCGTCACTAGCAAGACAACCGATTTCCGTATCCTCACGGGTCGATAGAGCCAGTACTTTCGCTAACTCTAGACTATCGAGACGGGGGATCGAGTGCTACTGGACGGCTCGTACGGCCAGGACTTACAGTTATACGGGTACGAGACTGTGATCCTTATAGCCAAAGGAATAGGTATAGTGTCTATCCTTCTAATAGTACTCTACTTGTAGCGCGTAAAGCCTACGACGATTCTGTCTATAGCTAATCCAACCTAGATGAAGATCCGACCGTCGGCCTTACGGCCCCCGGAGCTGCTATAACCGTCTTCCGCGACGCTATACGCCGGATTGACCTGCTATAGAGGCTGGAGTACAACGATCAAGACCAATGGGTCGCGGACCAACTCAAAGCCCTATAGGACCTCGACCCCCGGCGGGTAATGTTACTAGTCTGGTATATCTACCCGAAGCCCTAAACGAGAGATACCCCCTTTTAGGAAGAGCCTTACTAGGTAGCTGTCTATCCTATAGGAGGATAGACAATAGCCGAGACCGAGGCACTTTACTCGTTCGAGAAGGCCCTGAGCTACAAGGTCCTTATACTAAGTAAGTACATCGTTGTTGATATATACCCTGTCCTCGCTCAGTACTCTAGTACTAACTATTAAAGTATATAGTGACCGTACGTTCATAGACGAGAAGAGGGCTTCGGTGATTTACAATACCTTAAGGGATTGGCCTATTGAGTTTGTAGAGGCCGAGTATCGACCGAGGTACAACGAGTATCGACTAGGGTATAGCCGTGGTCGACCGAGGTACGGCGAGGGCCAAACCAGGCATCCGTCGCGCGTTGTCCTAACGCGCCTTAGGAGGAGAGATCGACCGGCAGATCGCATCTAGAGCTGGAGCAGCAACGCTCCCCTCCTTATGGTTTGAGCCTGGTGGCGTTCGGGGGGCAAAAGACAAGGTACAAAGGCGCAAGGGCGCCTGCCCTGTGGGCAGATTAATTGATGCACCAGAAAAACAGCGAGCACTTCGCGGCACTTTGACTCAATCAAATCGCACGCAAATTGAACTTTAGTAACGTTAACGTATCTTATAAGCGAGATGAATATATAAGCGAGTTGAACACTTTCCACCACACTATAACAATCAACTATAATTATAATACAACAATACTATGAACCTACTATAATTACATTAGAAACAGCTAAATCGGACCCTCCTGCAACCTCCTGGCATATACAGGCATTATAGCTAGGCTTGCCGTATACACCACAGCACCGAACCTTCGTACAACCCC
>MU854576.1:0-38524 GCA_033296685.1 Parachaetomium inaequale | reverse complement strand
TGGTAGAAAGTGGCCCACTCGCTTGTCCGGCCCGCTCGCTTATCATGTACGTTATTGAGTTGAGAACCCGGAGTCTTGTTCGTTAACGTCTACTTTAGCTGTCGATTTAGTTGGCGCTTTTGCATCCGTCAGTTAGAACCTAGACTAGAGGGACAGAGCCTGAGTTGTGAGCGTTCTGGCTTCACCGCGGATGTACATTCTAAACTCGCAGTGCCCCAACACCGAGGTGCAGGCGATGAAGACCTGGTGACTGCCGTCCTAAAGGAGATGCATACAACTCGCTCCTACTGTCATGCTCTCGCTCGAGTATCAACATTTGCTTTGAAATGATGTAGGCCTATTTCACGCTTTCGCTACTTTATCGTCTACCTCGGTCTCCGCGGCCGCCTTCTCGTCCTCGCTCTCATCAACCTCACCAGTTGCATCGTCTTTTCTCACCAATCCCGCTCTACAATCGCCGTCACGCAAAGCCCTGATGGCCAGGTTGAGTCCTCGGCACACCGAGATGTCTGTCATTGCTTCGTCCCGGATCGTCCCGTAGAGGACCTTGGCCACATCAACACAGGGCTTGTCCGAGACTTCCCAGGGCTTCCCAATGACGTGCCGAAAACCTACGAATTGGAAGGCACTGACGAGATGGATTCGCTTGTCCACGAGTCTGTCTGCTCCGTTAGCTCCGATCGAACAAGCCGAGAGGAAGGCAAGAAATGGCGAATTTTCCTGATCTACAGGAGGAATGGAAGCAGCTTCTAACAAGCCGCCGTAACATTTGGATAAGGTCGTTGCACAGCACGAGCAAATAGGGCTGGAACCCACTACTGAACCCAGATTCTAGCATCGCCAAACCTACCTACGGGCCCAGTCCGTGACATGAACATTTTGATTAAGCATTCATCAGCAAGCTAGATCAGTAAGTGAAGCTGTCTCCGGGGAGTACTACGAGATGGCTGTCGTGTTATTATAGTCTTCGGTTACAAACTTTGCCAATATGCTTTGCTTTCGGAGCCAAGAGAATATGTGTTGTTTTATCACTGAATCGACTTCAGGACCGAGTTTGGAGCCCAGAGGTCGAGACAACCAAGGAATAACCACGTAAGATGCATGCGAATAACTCGCTCTTGAGAAAGTAATAAGTGGATGAAGTAAACAACCTAGCGCCCATGGTTTGCGCCTGTTCGCCCGGGGGGGAAAGCAGAGGTACATGTAACGATCAAATAAACCCCGGCTACCTTCATCGTCGCAGTGTCCAACATTGCAATGCGGGGTCTCGAAGTTGCACGCTGGATAACCGCGTGGGCGCCTCGCCAGTGCCTGTTGCCTGCCCGAGCATAGACAAGTCTTAAAGCCTGGGGGGACCCAAGAACCAAGAGCTGGATCCGACTTTCCTCCCCCAGTCCTGCATCTTCGCACTGCGTGGCGTAAGAGACCCGCTGAAGATCTAGAGGGCCGAGGGTACAAGTATCTAAGCTTTGTTATTTCATTGCTCGAGTATAAAACTAATAGTAGAGGCGCAACTCGAATATTGCTTTGGAGGCACTGACACTAATTTGGAAGAGTCAACTGTTCTGATTACTGCCTAGCAGGAAGATGGGAGTCTTTGCTTAAGATCTGTGGAATAACCTTCCCATTCTCCCATTTCCTGAGCTTTAGCACGACATGAGTGGCGTATCCATGCCTTTGTATCTCGAGTAACCTAGTGTCGAAAGGGAATGAGGGGAGAGACCACCCGGGCTTCCGTCTTGTTTTTGTGTAACAACACGGGGTTTCTAACAAATCAAGGGGCAATGACCACCTACTGAGTCAAGCCTCAACAGGCCCTTTGCTAAACCCCGAAGCCGTCTTCTCCCCCGCCCTTTCCACTTGCACTGGCATTGCTTCGCAAAGATTATTCTACCCCGCAGTCAGTGTGGATGGCCTCCTGAATCCCAAAGCAGCCAGAGGTTGGACGGTTCTCCCAACCTCGAGGAAATACTTGACTTGAGAGTTTCCTGCTCCATTGCCACGGGCATCGACTCTCCGGGATGGCGCTGATGTTCGTACTCCTGACCATCGATGGATTCGGGGCGTGGAGCTGCAATATATCTGGTGTAACCCAGCCATGGCCAAGGCGGACCGGGGGGATCCGAGATACCTTTTGCGTAGCTGTTTCAACTTGACGGAGAACAAATCAAGATTCAGGAGAACTAGCCCTATAAAGTTCCACCACTCATGTTCTGAGCCTCAGCGCTAACATCAACTCCCCGAGCCAACGCTCGGAGCAGCCACCACCGGAACATGGCCCGAATGCAAACCTGTGAATCGGACCCGTCACCAGTTAAGACATATAAATGCCATACATATGTCCTCGGTCTCACTTTGTGCCCTGAGGTAGTCTCCTAATAAACAGGCGCTCGCTCCAGCAGTTTCGACACTTCATCCAAAACACTGTATTCATCAGTTTCCCCAACATGGCGCCGCATGCAAGCCTGTCAGCCGCACTGGTTGGTGCTCTAGCCACGACAGCACTGGGCCACGGCATGGTCACGAGCTTCAAGACGGACGGCACCTCGAACCAGGGCTTCATCCTAGACTACTACTACGCCAAGGTCAATGGCCAACCCGTGCCCAGCATTGCTGCGTGGTATGCCGAGAACCTGGACAGCGGTTTCGTGGCACCAAACAACTACCAGACGGCCGACATCAACTGCCACAAGAACGCCTCGCCGGGGACCCTGACGGCGACGGTTGCCGCCGGCGGGACGGTGCAATTCAACTGGCCCGCCACATGGCCTCACCCCTACGGCCCCGTCCTCACCTACATCGCCAAATGCAGTGGCGACTGCAGCACAGCAGACAAGAACAGCCTCAAGTGGGTCAAGATCCAGGAGTCCGGCATCGACTACTCGACCCAGAAGTGGGCTTCGCAGGCCCTGATCGACCAGAAGGGAGTCTGGAGCGTCACCGTGCCCAAGTCGATCGCCCCGGGCAACTACGTCTTCCGCCACGAGATCATCGCCCTCCACGGGGCCAGCTCGCTCAACGGCGCCCAAAACTACCCGCAATGCTTCAACATCAAGATCACGGGCTCCGGCACGGCGAATCCCTCGGGCGTGTTGGGGACGCAGCTTTACAAGAACACCGACCCCGGCATTTACATGAACCCTTACACCACCATCACCGACTACAAGATCCCTGGCCCAGCGCTGTTTTCTGGTTAAGTGACTGGTCGGCGCCTTGAACTTGTTCTGTGGGAGGGTGCAGCCATTCTTGTATATAGCTTTTCCACGATAATACTCCCGTCTTTCCAGACCGGCTCTGCATCGGTTTGAACCGTTGGTCTGAAGCAGTGTCCTCGGCCGTAAGCAGATGAAAGTATATACCTATTCATGCGTCCTAAACAAACATTGCCCCCTCACTTTGATGTCTACCGCTTGGCCTTGGTTGGGAAGGATAATCTGACTCAATTCGCATTTCGCTTAGGTAGTCATGTAATGGATTATGAATAGCAAATTAAAAGCTATGTACATAGTAATTAACAAGGGCCTAAATCATTGGTTTCAGGGCTGTTAACCAACTACCTACACCACATCCGTTCGAACCAAGAAAACATCGTCGAAATACAAGTTGTTGTATCCAGCGACGAGGCCCTTTCCGCCCCCGTATCCATTGCAGTAATAGTTGATCGTCACCGTCACGAACGAGGCTGCAGCCTGGAAACCGACCGACATCTGGTTCCACACGTTGGGCGCGATGGCCTTGAACGACTGGTAGAGGTAAGGGTTGCTGGTGCCCAGGTAGGGGGAGGCCATGAGATAGACGCCGCAGTCGACCAGCTGGTTTTCGTCGCGGACCCACATGGACAGCGTGTAATTGCCGCCCGGCACGACCGACGCCGTCTGCTTGATCTCGCTGTTTTTGCCGTTGTCGTTTTGGAAGACGGCGCGGAAGGCCGAGTCGCCCGAGTGCGAGAGGGCTGGGTTCGCGTTCTCGGACGTGAAGGGTGTGCCGCGTACGTTGAGGGTCCAGCCCGTCATGTCGCCGGACTCAAAGCCGGCGTTCGTGAGGGCGCCCGTGGAGGAGGCGGGCGCCGTGGACGCCGCGGTGGCAGCGGTCGGCTCCTGGCCGACGGTGTAGGTGGCGGTGGCGCAGCCGGTCGCGTAGCTGCACAAGGCGGCTGTCTGCAAGCAGCTGTAGATGGTCGAAGCTGTGTCGGTGGGCTTGAAATAGGGCGAGGGGAAACAGGTCTTGATGTTCGTGGGGAGGGGAATGCCGAGCAAATGGCTGCACATGTCTGCCGACATTGAACCGATGAACCCGGCCATGGAGCTGCTCATTGCTCTGCAGGGCGATGGCAGCTGATAGAAGCAACTTGTGGTAGTACCACCCACCAAGCCCAAGCTGCAGCTGGTGACGGTCGTGAGCTCCGGGCTGGGTGTGATGGTGGGTGTGGGCTCGACAGTGCTGGACGCCGGCGAGCCGGGGGTGACGGCGTAGAGGTTCAGGCGGTTGGGGCCACCACACCACTGCGATGCGCTGCCGCCGCAGAGCATGCTGCAGTCGGCCTCGGCCGCCGACTCACCGGCGAGTTCGTTGCTGCAGTAGCACTCGGTCGAGTACTCGACCCCAAAGTAGGCGTAGCCGTCGCAGAAGGCAGCGCAAATCTCAACCGTCATGTCGGCCAGGACTTCACTCTTTGCGGCAAGGGAGCGAGTGCCGACACCGTCCGTCCAGCACGACTGGTAAGTGAAGGCGCCCACGGTCTTGGGGTTGAATGGGGCGTCGGACGCCGTCCTCTTATAAACAGACAGGCGGTTGGCATCGCCACAGAGAAGCGACTCGTCGCCACCGCACTTCATCGCGCATTCTGTCTCGGCCAACTTGACGCCAGAGGGATCCAAGTCCATGCCGCAGAAGCACTGTGTGCCGTACTCGACACCGAAGTAGTTGTAACCGGCGCATGTGGCGGCGCACGAGGCTAGGGTGTTGTCGTTGGTGGTGGTGGTAGAGCCGGAGAGGACGCGCAGGGCAATCGAGTCCGTGTAGCAGCCCTCATAGGTGAAGTCGTCGACGGTCGATGGGTTACTAGACCCGGCAGGCGGCTCTGTCGGGGCCGTGTCGACAGGTCCATAGACGCTCAGCCGCATGCCGGCGCCGCACATCTCTGTCGCATCGCCGTCGCAGGGCATGTTGCAGTCGGACTCGGCAGCCTGCTCCTCCGGCCGCGTGTTGCCACAGTAGCACTCCCGGCTCCACTGGGTGCCGAAGTAGGCGAACCCCGCGCAGTTGGCAGCGCACTTGGCCGCCGTCATGCCGTCCTGGGACACGATGTTCTTGGGCAGAGCGCGGGCAGCATTGTCGACGAAGCAGCCGAGATACGGCGCGCCGGCCGACGTCGCAGGGGCCGGGATGACGTGGTTGTTGTTGGTGTAGACGTCGAGACGCACGCCGGCACCGCACATCTCGGTAGCATCGCCGGCGCAGGGAAAGCTGCAGTCGGCGTCGGGGGCGGCGACGGAGGAAACGTGGCGGTCGTTGCCGCAGTAGCACTCCCGGCCGTACTCCACACCAAAGTACTGATACGACGAGCAGTAGCTGGCGCACATGTCGACCGTCATGGCGTCGTCGGCCTTGGAGTCGCCCGAGAGGGCGCGCGAGGTGCCGTCGGTGAAGCAGCCCAAGCGAGTGAATGCAGCATCCCGAGCAGAGACAGGGGGCCGGCTGCTGGGCAGGCCGGCAGCGGTCGAGGCGAGAAGAGTATAAACGACAAGCGTGGCCAGGCGGCCAAACGAGAGAGACGACATGGCGAACGAGGGGACCAATGCCAAAGTGTCCGTTTGTGTGTCGACTCAGAGTGTCGAGCAGAAAACCATGTCCCTTGGCCGGGAGAAGTACTGCTTAAGTACTATGCAGCGAGAACCCCGGGATTCCCGAGGCTCTCGGCGAGCAGTCTGCAACCGGAGCACAATATTCGAGGGCATGGCAGGGCTGGTTCCCAAATCTGGCCGACGCCCATGGTGCCGTGGAGTCGGTGGAGTCGAGCTGATCGACTATCGAAGCTGCATCGACGTTCTAGAATCTCGACGGGCATCTGGGCTCAGCTGAGGCAGGGGTCTCTCCACTGACGCCACCGTCTCACCGGGGTCAACCAAACTATTGGGTTCGTCATGTAACCTGTGCCGCATCAATCAACAATCCCGTGTCGTGGTCACGAGTTGTGGGTGTAGGGAAAGGGTGGGCCTAGATCGCTCTATTCAATCTACGCGCCGTCTATGTGTTCCAGAGCCCTGATTCAGTGTCATCCACCATGTCCTCTAACTGTTGGTTTCCAACAGGATCTTTGTTGTATTACCACTTCGACCAGCTCTCCCAAAGACTCTCAGAAATTGGGCACCTTCCTCACTGTTTTGGCCACATTGGTCAGAATATTTGTGTTTTTCAGGCGCAAGTGACAAAACACAGCAAACAGAGGGAAAAGCTACTTGGTCCAGTTGACTAGCCCGATGTCGAAGTTCGTTCAAAATCCGTTCTCCTTCGTGGTTCTCAAGACCTCCAGGGCCGCCAGAACGCCCCAAGATGTCATCGTAGCGACCGCCCCCGGGCTGCGTGTCGAGATGCTGCCCATTGCCGTCATGGGCGGGGGTGATCCAAGGGATCCTTGCTGTCGGATAAACATGTTGCCCATCTGGTCGACGGTGACCGTACAACCCAGCTTCTCGGCTTCCTCCAGGAGCCAACGTCGCACTTTAGCATCCTCGTCGGTCAGGCAGAGTCGTGCCATTCCGGTGTCAGTCGGACCAGTGCCCGCCACCAAACCACAGAGGAGTCTCCAAAGGGGGGCGCTTCACTTGGTCCCCATAGCGATGGGCGGTCCCCCATTCACAGGTCCGATGTACTGTCTCTGGAAGCCGATCCGAGTTGATCCTGAGGCCCGATCCCGACGCGCTGGACAAACACTGTCCCAATGCTGGCCGAGAGAATTGGCGGGAGACAGTGCGGCCGAACATTGCAGAGTTGGGGCGGAGACTTGCAGCCGTGACGTGATGTAGATGATGTGATGAGACTCGGAACCTACCGGGGTTGTGTATGTAGGACCAGATCTTTATCGGTGGACACATTGCGCAGCATTGGAATGGCAGAGCATTTGAGCGTTTTCTTTTCCTTTTTTTACGTCCCCGAGGGCGCAACTTGAAGGACGGCCAAAATCCAAACAATAAGTAAATCATCCCCGCTCTGCCTGAAGGGGGCCGAATACATTGGCGGTTATAGGGGCTGATGGGGAGTAACTGGGCGGGCTAGAAGCCGTTTAGTTTTATATAGATAATAGCAAAAATAAGATTGAGACATGGAGGCTCTAGCTGCCTACCAGGAGCAGTGGGATAATTAGGACGCGTTAGCGTTATTAAGTATTCTCTACGCTATACCACCTTGTTATCACTCCCTCCCTACTCTTCTCTATGTTCTATTCCGTGAAATGTGTTGGGTGTCGGGACACGCAAAGAGGAAGCGGGTGAGGAGTGCCTTGCCGCCCGCACGGCCCACTGAGCATGGTGAAGTTGAGAACCACCTTGGCTCACCCCTGGCTCACAGCCCGCTTGACGCGGCCGGTGTGCAGGTGGAGCCAACCGCACAAGAATGAAACCAGCTGGCCTGTTAACTAAGCGTTAGCCAACCTACGTCAGCCAGCAAGCAGCTTGCGCCGAGATGGCTCGGTCTAACTACACCCCCGCACTTCCAGTCCTCTTTATAAGAGCCGAGCCTTCGAAATCCTGAGACGCCGATCGTCGTTACTCACCAAACCACAAACCATTGCCTCCAAGTTATCCGTCAACCATTACCATTACCATGGCCTCCGAATCCATCGAAGCCGCCTTCCAGGCCGCCATCGACTCGGGCAAGATCAACGGCGCCGTCATCTGCGCCACCGACGCCTCGGGCGACTTCACCTACAACGCCGCCCTCGGCGCGCGCACCCTCCTCTCGGGCGAGCGCAAACCCCAGCAGCTCGACGACGTGCTCTACCTCGCGTCAGCCACCAAGCTCATCGCGACCATCGCCGCGCTGCAGTGCGTCGAAGACGGCCTCCTCTCGCTCGACGGCGACCTGTCCGCTTTCGCCCCCGAGCTCGCGCGCCTGCAGGTCCTCGAGGGCGACGACACTCTCGTGCCCGCCGCCCGCCCCATCACCCTCGCCATGCTGCTCACGCACACCTCGGGCCTGAGCTACGACTTCCTCGTGCCGCAGCTGGCCAAATGGCGGCAAGAGAACGAGGCGCCCCTGGCGGAGGGCATGCGCCGCCCCGTGGAGGAGGCCTTCGCCTACCCGCTCGCGTTCCAGCCCGGCACGGGGTGGATGTACGGCACCGGGCTGGACTGGGCGGGCCGGATTGTGGAGCGCGCCACGGGGGAGAGGTTGCAGGAGTTTGTGCGCCGGCGGATTGCCGCGCCGCTGGGGATTGCGCCCGAGGACGCGCAGTTTTTTCCCGTTGAGGGGGACGCTGTGCGCGCGCGGCTGGTGAACTTGAACCCGGATGATCCGGAGGGTCTGGGTCGGGCTGTGCTGGGCGGTGGGGGGGATATGAACAAGCGCAGCGACGGGGACTTTGGGGGCCATGGGATGTTCATGACGGGGGAGGGTTACGTCAAGGTATTGCGATCGCTGTTGGTGAATGATGGGAAGCTGCTGCGGCCGGAGACGGTGGAGAAGATGTTTGAGAACCATATTGGTCCGGACGCGGAGGAGGGATTCCGAGCTGCGATGGAGAGCCCGAGCGGCGAGTTTTTCCGTGTCGGAATGGATTCCGGGACGAAGTTGGGCCATGGTCTCGGTGGTCTGATGCCGTTGGAGGATCTGGAGGGCTGGTACGGAGAGAGGACGCTGTCATGGGGAGGTGGCATGTCCTTCGCTTGGTTTGTTGACCGCAAGAACGGCCTGTGCGGCCTTGGTGCCGTTCAGCTCTCGCTCCCCGTGGATTTCGGAGCCGCGGCCAGCTTGAAGCAGACCTTTCGCCTCGACATTTACCGCAAGCACGCTGCGTGGAGGGAGAAACTGGGGCAGACGTTGTGAGATTTGAAACGCGGTGCCCAGCTTTGCATGTAGGAGCAAGGAACTTGGTAGTTATGAGAGATGAAGGGGGTATTGATTTAAGTAGGAGGAATACAGTGAGATCCTCAAGTTGAGAGCCTGTCAGCTCTAATAAAAGAGCACTCTACAAAGTTCCCAGCACATGCCAACGTCGGCTTGGGCTTAGCAAAGTACGCGGATATCCCTTTTTCCGTTCTCGAATGAAACGGTCTTGTCTTCGTTAGTTTCCTCCGTTCAAGTCCCGAACTCCCGATAACAAATACAACCCCGACCTCCTCGTACTGCTGTTGTAACGTGAACCACCAACACCGTACCGACTTCCGAGACCATATCATCATCTCCACACGGTGGGTCTGCTGACGTGTTTTTAGATCAGGATCGGTCTTGGTATTGTGTTTCTGATGTCTCCCTTTCATGAGTACTGCCCTTTTATAAACATAACGGCATCAACGTACGCGGGATCAGGCACCGTAACACGGTCCGGGCACCGCTGTTCTCTAATTCCGGGGGCGTGAAGCTCGGGAAACGCAACTGTACAATAATATCTCGGAGGCTGCCCCTCGTGCAGCCGGTCTGGCCGTGATGGAGCCCCCGGCCACTCTGAAGCCATCTGTATCACACCAGACACAGGCGTACAACGACCAGTACGTCATCGTTTACAGGTTTAAAGACGTTGGTAAGTCTAGGCAGGCTAGCATGGTTAAGCGGTGCTCGAGCCGAGGGCTAACCGGCATAGACCCCGACGTCGCGAGCAAGGAGATCGCTCTAATGTGTCAAGACCTCGCGTCGGCGAGTCTTCAGACAGAAATAAGGGCCGGTTGTGACCGAACACTGCTGGTCTTTGTCAAGGCCCCGCGGGAGATCCTGGGAAGCTTCGTCTACAATTCCCGGTGCGCCCGTTTCCCCGATTTCTCCCTGCTTGTGGCCCTGCTGATACATGGCCAGAGTCAAGGACTGGCTGTACGGCATCGTCCAGAGCCATCCCGGTGGGGTCAAAAATGCTGTTGTCGACGGTGCATTCGAGGCCGAGGACATCCTCTCCATATATCATCTGGTCAACTGGCCCAAGACAAACGGCGGGGCGGGCATCACGCCAGGATGGGGCCAGTGGGAAAATGTTGAGAGCATTTTTCCTCTGCACAATGAAGCCGCCAACATGGCGCTCTTAAAACAGCTGAGCAGTCGGCTCTTTCTCGCCAACAACGACCTCGATCAGATCCGCAATCTGTCTGGAACCAAGGTGAGTTTCCGTCATCAATTCCTGGCTCCGACAGTCCAATCTCAGGCTCACCAGTGGTCTACCAGGCGGCGTTCTACTTTGCGTTCATCCAAACCTACGCCGTATTTCTTGCGTTCCCTGCCATCACCGGGCTTCTTGCGTGGCGGTTCCTGCCCTCTTACTCCCTCGTGTATGCCATCATCACCACCGTGTGGTGCACCGTCTTCCTGGAGCATTGGAAGATCCGGCAGACCGACCTCAGCATCATTCATCTGCTTACTATTACGGTTTTCTTTCGGCTGTCCTCTACTTTCTTTTATCACCAAGGGCTCTCCACCACTCTAACCTCTCCAGCATGCCCGGATGTAAAGCGACTTCAGATCAGTGCTCTTCACGTTTTCTTTGTCACTGGTACACGAAACCCATGATTGCTACTGCTCGGAGGTGAAGAGGCTGTAGTCCTCCATTGTTTATCTCGCGAACCTGTGCCAGTACAGCACAATCCGAACCCCCAAACAACACCTCTGTTCCACGACAATGAATGCAATTGTGTGAGCCCTAGGCCATCCCACATTTAAGACCCCATGCCCCTTCCCAAACCCCTTCCCATGTTTTTCAGCCCAGATCACGATACTCTCACCCGGCGCCAAAAAGACACGGCAACGGCAACATCCAACACCATCACAACTCCATCCGACTCAACAAACACAACCAACCATGACCCCCAACACCACCACCCCGCTCAAAACCTTCCATCCCTTCCCAAACCTCCCCGCCGAGATCCGCTATGAAATCTGGACCCTCGCTCTCCTGTCCCCCCTTTCCTCGTCCCCAACCACAAGCCAAAAGCCCCAACTCCCACCCCTCCACATCCGCCCCTTCTCCACCCTCCCCGCCCCCAACCCCGCCCAGGAAACCTTACTCTCAGACATCCCCACCCGCATCCAAGCAGAGCACGGCCCCGCCTGGCGCGAGAGTGTCCTGGCAGACCATCTACCCAAGCAAGCTGCCGAAACGTGCAAGGATGCGTTAGCGAGGTGTCGCGCTTCGAGGACGACTTTGATTCCTCCCGGTGGGAAAGGGGTCGGGAGGTATGATGCTGGGGGGTTTGTTAAGAGGGAGGTGGAGGGGGTGGCTTCGTCGTGTGAGGAGGCGAGGAGGGTGTTGGAGGGATTGGTGAGGCGGTTTGGGGGGGTGGAGGGGTGGCTTGATATGAGACCGGGTGGAGGGGGGGTGTGTTGTTTTTGGGATGTTGGGGTTGAGTTTGGGGAGTTGGGGGTTGGGGAGCATGGTCATCCGAGGTTGGTGCCTAGTATCTCTTTTGAGGACGCGAAGAGGTTGGATGATGGGAAGGCGGGGGAGGATATCGCGATGCTGAGGGGGCTGGAGGGACTGGCCCCTGCTACGGCGTACTGCGAGGTGCTGGCTGCGGTGTGGTCGCCGAAGATGTGTATGGATTTCTTGGTCCCGGAGTTGGAACTGCCGCCGGAGTGTGTGGAGTTCAAGAAGGATCTGATGGGCTTGGTTAGTCGTCATCCAAAACTGTATACCCTCTACCTCGTCGACCCGTCGGTGCAGTCGAGCGGGTTGTGCGTCCCCTCTGGCAGTGTGCTCAAGTTTTGCGGGGATGCGGCGTTGTTCTATGAACTCGATCCTGCTCACCCTGACGGTGGTTGGCAGCAGAAAGGGGCGAGAACGAACTGGATGTGTTTGGATGGGCACGGGAGCTGAATGGGTTGCTGTCCCGAGTCAAGTAGCGCACTCAGACAGGGGAAATTCATGTGACGGTCCTTGCCTGCGTGCCAGACTTCAGCCTTAGAGCACTCACGAAGGTCCTTGAACCATTGCTGCGGCCAGATATTATACACGTGACCGAAGTCTATCTCCTCGCTGCTATGGCTTTCTGGGGCGTACTGATGGGGATCGTTGTGATTGGGTTGGATTAGCCAGATTAGATATTACGTTGAGGAGGTGGTGGCTGGCAATGGGATTGCTAAGGTGAAGCAATACTCAACGTGCAGTGTACTAAATCAGAAATTCCGTGATACGTACTAATAACATAATATTCCTTTCCTTATAAAACCTTTCTTGTCTTGTGAATCAACTTTGATGGTGCCTGTTAACATGATACAAAGGTCTAAGTTCTAGCAATATCAGTCCCTGGGAATCAAAAGCAACAGAGTTAGCTGGCTTAGGCTCATACACACTTGTCTTGTTGTCACATATTGTCTTCCCAGGCCTCCATGACTGTGTACGTTTCGTTCAATGCTGGTGCTTTACACACTTGCATATGCACACTGTGTCTGAACCCCCTATTTGCGGTACGTTTGTGGTGGACGTGCTAGCCATGTTTGAGAAGCTGGACCGGAACGGGAGTAACCTCAAAGTGCCGTGCGTTCAACTCCGAAAAGTGAATCCAATAGAAGTTGTACCAGCAGGGAAACGGGGCTGCCCGTTGGACTTTTACCCAGCCTTTCGGGCGACGCGGTGCTCTTTGTTGTGGCAACAACGCTGGAGACCATTGTTCAGCAGAACAGGGGTTATCAAAGCTTATGCTAAGAACAATTGACGGATAGCATAGGAGAATCCTCGGCATCAGTCTCTCGGTCCGCCGGGTAATGCCTATCACCCAAAATGGAGGTGAAAAGGAGCAACATATTACTTACGCAAGATGAGAACTATACCAATACTAACTTACTTGTAATAGTAAGTGTGGCTAGGTTGAACGGGATAACTCCATACGGACGAGTACATACCTTGGGTGCCTTGAAAGCAGTGGACGTTCTAGCCACAACAATGCTGTGCCAACGACAAGATTGACTTCACAAGCAACATGAACTTTGAACAATGCGTGTGATCTCTTGATCGATACAATAATACGTTCCCACTTATCCAGTATATTAAGACCCGATTTCCGTCATAAAGTCCAAACCAACAGGTCTTCAACAAACCACACTTCACCATCACGAGACAACTCTATCACATACCCTCACGCAATGGCAGCTCAACAAATCTCCGAGTTCCCGGTCTTCGGATCCCTCCCAGAGCAGATCCGCAAAGACATCTGGGAGCGAGCTGTCAAGAAAGTCCTCAATGAACCATCTATCCAGTTCCTCAACCTCACAAGAGGCGATGTCGATTCGACGGAGGAGGACCGCTTGGCTCACGAAGCTGTGCAGAGGGCCGTTGCGGATGCATCCGCGGACTGGGATCAGTTGACACCAAATGAGCAACTCTATATTCAACAGCAAGCAGAGCAGGCTGCCATACGCAAATACCGCGCGTCTCTGGTCAACCTTGCCCCAACCCAAGACCGAACTGGCCTTGCTGAGTACTCGGCCCGCTGGCAACTCAATGAGCTGGCCGTGACCTGCACCGAGGCTGTGAACAGTACCAGACGGGTATTGGACGCGGTCCAGGGGAACGGTAGCGCCCTGGCTGTGGGAGACAGCGGCCACAATGCGGCTGCTCCCTTCCAGCCATCCAACAACATCGTCTGTCTTGCGGGGCCTGAGAACGACGCACGTGCTGGCATGCCATTCTTTGCCAACGAGTCCCTGTTCAACCCTCACCGTCAAGTGGTATTCGTCACTTCATCCGAATTCCGCCAGAACCCTCTCCATGTCGGCGATTTTGTGCTCGAGCGCCGGAACAACACCACCCGATGTGCCCCGCTGATCGAGTGCTGCCCAGAGCTGAGGGGCGTCCAAAAGATCGCCTTCATCTACCACGAACAGGACGATCCGATTCTCTACCGCTACCCGTTCCTCGTCGGTCTCGCCCCCCTCTGGCCGCACAACTTCCCGGGACTGAGGGAGCTTTACCTCATTGATGAGTCCATCTCACTCAGGGATGGCATTCAGGCACCCCCGCCGCCGACGCCGAGGTTCGAGGGCTGTGGCGCCACGTTCTACGAGGTCACCCCGGACGATATGGATTTGTGGGACATCCCCAAAGCCGCGGACAGCCCGTTCGCCGCCGTGTTTCAGGACGCTGACGACCTGCAACAGGAGTACGCTGGATGGGCCTATGTCACTCCGGGAGCTGCCGTTGCCGTCCCCGCCGTCAAGGTTCTCGCTTGTGTTCCAGACAAGCGGAGCCAGTGAGGAGGGGGCGCAACCGATGAAGGGGGAGGAACCAGGGGATGGCGAAAGACAATGGAATAAAGCAGATGGTGAAGATTCGACTAGACATGGTATTAGGCAACAAATAGAATGAATATATACTTCTGAGAACAAAACAGACAACCGCTAAGTGATTTAACTGTGTTTGAGTATTTCGACAGCAGGTAAAGTGAGGTTTTGTTGTCGTCTTGAGGGACGGGTTGAAACCGTGTCACTGACATAAAGGCTCCTTCCTGACTGCGGTCAAAACGCAGATCTGTTCGACCGGAGGGGTGGCTAACTCTGTGTGCGTGGCGGAAAAGAGCTGGTTTTTCCTAATCGGGGCATCAGAAGCAGAGCAGCGCGGAACAAAGGCTCTACGGATCTCGGGGGCCACAAGGAGCCACGGGAGCCAGTGGAGAGGGCCGCCTGTTGGGGGTCACTCACATCATGAAATAGAGAGGTCCTGAGCTGACACGTTCTCCGCACGAACTTTAACAAAGCCCGGATGAACGGGAGGCGAGGGGCTCATGCGCTCTGGCCAGTCCGGCATCGAAGGCCACACACCCACCCGGTAGAATTCTCCTTCGCCCGAGAAAGCATCATGGCAAATACCGAGGTGATGGGCATTCCCATTCGCTCACTCGCCAACATGTACTGCGCCGTGGAGGACAGCCAGAAGGTGTGAGCTGTCTAGCGTCGATCATGGGTTGGCTCCGCGAGTGAGAGAGGAGGAGAGGATCTGCAAATGGCCCTCCAACGGGGGAGGGGGGGGATATGATGATGTGGGGATTGTGGCTGTTACGAGACAGAGGGTGGAGGAACACGCAGTTGGAGCGGCTCGGGACGCTCGTTAGGGACGGGGTAGTGAGTGTGCAAGAGCTTTCGGGCCGGGGGCTAGGGGCGAGGCTCCGTGGGGCAAAGTCCACAGATCTGGAAGTCATGGCTCGTTGATACTGGATAGGGCATTGATTGTCAGTTATAGTGGCATGTGAGGCTTCTGACGTGGGAGTTCAGAGACGTGTTGTTCTGTTTACAGACTGGAGATGTGTGACGCCGAAGGGAGCTGCAGCAAGGACCAAATCTTGGTTTGGCACCGACTCCTCCCGCTCCCTAAGAAGCTTCCCGGTGATGCCAGATGGTGCACTTGGGTCACCTGGAGGTCTAGCCCGGTTCCGTGCATGTGGTAACTGGCTGGGAGTTTCCCCCTCATCCTCCTTCCAATGGCATTGGTCACCTCCAGCACGAGATGTCTTCAAGCAAGGAAATGTATTCCCGGCAGACGCAGTCGCGCATGTCGTGCTAGCACTAGCACGAGGCTAGAGATGCGGACACTACGACTAGTAGTATGTCTGATGTGTTGGAGTGGCCCCCTCACAGTAGCTTAGAATCCTTCACGCTGAGCGGGAAGACCTGTTGGTGGCCTATACAAAGCTAACGCAGCGTGACTATGCTGTTGGCCCATTTCCGCTGTGCTACTGTGGGGGAGTCTGAGAGAGGAATGGTCGCACACCTCGCATGCTTGCCAAGCAGCTTCGAGCCCTATAGCATTGCTTACCATGAAATAGTGAATTGTGATTGAGCAGTTGGGGGAATGGGCACCGTTGATTTGCCTGTGATGGTGCCATGGGTCCCACCGCTATCTCTCCTGGTCATGATAAGAGAAACCAAGTGGTCAACATGGCGACGGTGAGACGCGGGAATTAGCCGAGGAGCATCACGTCCGGAAGGCGATGGAGGAGGAATACGTAAAAGAGGAAGGCCTGGGGCGGGTCGCAAACCAGGAGGCATGCATGTGAGTCTTAGTTGCTTGGAGAGCCGCATGTTGAGCGTCCACTGGGCCAAGTCGACAGGGTTTGGATGCAACAGCGCTCACTAACGATCACGGGGAGGGCTGCTGAGACCACAGGAGGATCAACAAAGGACAGTTGCCTGATGGGAAGCATCATGAAGCTGGATCCAGGGCCTGACTGGGTGTTCGTGCTTGGGTCGAGAGGGATGTAGGTTGGACACTTCGGTATAATACCCACCTGTCTCCCATCCTCTTGCGGATTGTTCCGATCTGTTTTCCCATTCATGACCTTCACACCTACAAGAGCAAACCCACAATAACTGCCTACCTTGGATTGTTCCTAGTACTCGGGCCGTTTTTTACTCCTTGAATCACTTCGTACACCTTGAACTATCTCTAATTTATTGCACCATTAACCAACCCTCCCCAACCATGGCTATCCCTTCCAAAGCTCCCATTAGGAACGGCTTTCATGCGGTCAAAGCTAATGCCGCTGCCACCCCTGATCACACTCCCTCGGCGAGAGGAGCCATACCCGAGCCTATTGCCATTTGTGGCATGGGTCTTCGTCTTCCCGGTGGCATCCAAAACGGCGAGGACTTCTGGCAGCTTCTAATCAACGGCAGAGATGCCCGTAGCGAGATACCCGCAAGCCGGTATGCCATAGACGGCTTCGACGCCTCGCTGTCCGGCCAGGGCGCCATTCACACCAGGCATGGCTACTTCCTCGACGACGACCTTACACGCCTCGACACGTCCTTCTTTTCCATGTCCAAGACCGAGATTGAGCGCTGCGATCCGCAGCAGCGCCTGCTTCTCGAAGTTGTCCGCGAGTGCTTCGAGGATGCTGGCGAGGTCAACTACCGCGGACAGCCCATCGGGTGCTACGTCGGCACCTTTGGCCAGGACTGGTTCGAGATGGCAACGAAGGACATACAGAGCATGGGGACCTACGCCATGATGGGATGTAATGACTTGGTTCTCGCTAACCGCGTTTCGTACGAATTCGACTTGCGCGGTCCAAGGTACCATCCACCTTCCGAAGTAATTTCTGATCAGCGCTGACTCTCTCCAGCTTGGTGGTCAAGACCGGTTGCTCTGCGTCCCTCGTGGCTCTGCACGACGCATGCCGGGCTTTACAATCAGGAGATGCCTCCGCCGCAGTCGTCTGCGGCACCAGCCTCATCACGGCTCCGACCACCACGGCCATGTTCTTCAACGAGGGTATCGGGTCTCCAGACGCCTCTTGCAAGACCTTTGACGCCGCTGCAAACGGCTTTGCACGAGCCGAGGGCATCACTTCCATCTACATCAAACGCCTCGACGACGCCATGCGCGACGGGAACCCCATCCGAGCCGTAATCCGCAACACAGGCTCCAACAGTGATGGCCGAAGTCAGGGACTCATGTGTCCCAGTGCCGTCGCTCACGAGGCTCTCATGCGGAAGGTTTACCAGCAAGCCCACTTGAATCCTGCCGAGACAGCGTTTGTTGAGGTGCGTGGGACCATCCCCCTTGCTCGATCCTTACTGACTCCAGTGATTCCCAGTGTCACGGAACCGGCACCCCCATAGGTGATCCAATCGAGACTCGGGCGGTAGGCAACGTCTTTGGCGACAGCGGCGTGTACATCGGCTCGGTGAAGCCCAATGTTGGCCACTCGGAAGGCTGCTCTGGCCTCACGAGCCTGATCAAGGCTGTCCTTGCCTTGGAGCACAGCACGATTCCGCCGAATATCAAGTTCCTCAAACCTAACCCAAAGAGTAGGACCCCCTGTCGTACGCTCCCCATCTGTGGTCACTTGTCTAACCACGGATGAAAAACACAGTCCCGTTCCTCGAGAAGAAGTTAACCGTTCCGCTCCAGCCCACCCCATTCCCCCAGGGACGGGCTGAGAGAATCAGCGTCAACTCATTTGGGATTGGCGGCTCGAATGCGCATGTAGGCTACCCCGTCCTTCAAACTCATAAGTGGTGCCCTTGCTGACCACGGGACCCTAGGCGATCCTCGATTCTTCATCCCAGTATCTCCAAGGCCGCTCTTTGACCATGAACGGCGTGAACGGCGTCAACGGCATCAACGGCACTCACAGCACCAACGGCGTGAACGGTATCAACACGGTGTCCCGGCGCGAGTTACTCCTCTTCTCTGCCAACTCGCCGGCATCTCTGAGCCGGCAGATGGATGCCTTCCAGGAATACACAGCTCAGCACCCCGACCGCGCCAAAGATGCCGCATACACACTCGCACTTCGCCGCGAGCAACTCCCGCACAGAGCCTTTGCCATTTTCCATGACGGCAGGGTTCTTGAGACGTCAGCCCAGGCTAAGGTGCCGGCTTCCTCCCCAACCATCAACATGGTCTTCAGCGGACAGGGCGCACAGTGGCCCCGAATGGGCCGAGAACTCCTCTTGACGAGCCCTCTGTTCCGCCGGGATATCATCCGCATGGATGAAATTCTGCAGGGCTTGCGGATTCCACCTAAGTGGTCTATTATCGGTAGGTCCCGTTGCATATCCTAGTGACGGGGCGTGGGCTTGGGCTCTCGTACTGACGAAAAGTAGATGAACTCCTGAAGCCTGAGGAAACAAGCCAAATCAACCGCGCAGGGCTCGCCCAGCCCCTGTCCACTGCCCTGCAAATCGCCTTGGTCCGCGAGCTTCAACGTCTCGACATCACTCCGACGGCTGTAGTGGGCCACTCGAGCGGCGAGATCGCGGCCGCCTATGCCGCCGGGTACATAACACTCGAGTATGCCATGACTCTCGCCTACTACCGCGGCTACGTCAGCTCGTACGGCAACGCAGCACTGTCTGGGGGCATGATGGCCGCCGTGGGACTAGGGGCCGCCGAGGTCTCGCAATTTCTGCAGCCCGGCGTCTGCGTGGCCTGCGAGAACAGTCCGTCGAGCACAACCATCTCCGGGGACGGAAAGGCGGTCCAGAGGACTTTGGCATCCATTCAACTGGAGTATCCTGACGTCTTGGCGCGGCCGCTGAAGGTCGACATGGCCTATCATTCTTGTAAGTGTTGCACACCTGCTGTGGAGATTAGTTACCCGCACCTCTTGCGCAGCACTAACTGAACACCAGACCACATGGCTGCACTGGCCGCCGAGTACCTCGATCTACTCAACGGAGAGGACAACCTCAGTCCTTGGAACGGCAACGAAGAGAGCGCTGGGGCGGTCTTCTTCTCCAGCGTCACCACAAAGCCAATCAAGGACGCAACGCCCCTCTCCTCTCCCTACTACTGGGTCATCAACCTCGTGTCCCCTGTCCGGTTCGGCGGTGCCGTGTCCAACCTCCTTGCCCACAACAGCAACACCGGATCCCCAAGCATCATGCTGGAGATTGGGCCACACTCGGCGCTCGCCGGACCGCTGCGCCAAATTTGCGAAGCAGCTTCACAAGCATGCAACTACATCCCCTCCCAGGTCCGCGGCAAGGACAGCGCGGCCAGTTTACTGTCCGCCTTGGGCAAACTGTATCAGGAAGCCGTCCCCGTCAACTGGAAATCCCTTTTCCCGGAGGACAGCAAAGCTCTCGCCGGACTGCCCACCTACCCCTGGGACCACAGCGCCGGGCCCTTCTGGTACGAGAACCGGTTGTCGAAGGCCTGGAGGACCCGGCGCTTCCCGCAACACTGTCTGCTGGGCATCCGCGTCGTCGAGTCTCCGGACACGGCGCCTCAATGGCGAAACGTGCTCGGCTTGGAACACGTCCCCTGGCTCAGCGACCACAAGGTGCGCCAGGACGTCGTGTTCCCCTTTGCCGGTTATGTGTCCATGGCCGGCGAGGCGGTCCGCCAGGCCACGGGCTGTGACACGGGGTATCGTCTCCGCCACGTCGTTGCCCGCACCGCTCTCGTGCTGACCGAGGCCGAGCCGGTCGAGATGATGACGACGCTGCGCCCGCAGAGACTCACAGATACGGATGACTCGGCGTGGTTTGACTTTGTTATCGCGTCGTACACCGGGTCTGCTTGGGTCAAGCATTGCGAGGGGCAAGCGATGGCTCTGGAGCGGGCGCCTTCGCCAACAGTCACAAGCCAAGTTGAGCCGCTCTCTCGTCTGGTGGCCAACCCCCGGTTTTATGATGCGGTAGCTCGCGCTGGGCTCAGGTTTGGGCCCGAGTTCCAGCGTCTGGCGGATATCTCGGCGTCAGTAACCGAGGGCGTTGCCCAGGCGAAGGTGGTCCAGCCGAGCACAGAGACTAGCCAACCGTTCCCGGGCCCTCTACACCCAGCCTCCATCGACGCGTGCATCCAGTTGTTGCTCGTGGCCAACGTACGCGGCATTTGTCGGAACTTGCGGCAGCTGGTGGTTCCCACTCTCATCGAGAACATCGAAATCTCCCACGGCTCAGACAACATGCACATCAGGGCCGTCAGCCCGGCTCAGGGGCTCGAGTCAGCCAACGTCGAGTGCGTCACAGACGACAACCGCGTGTCCCTCCGCATGTCAGGGCTCCAAGTGACACCCCTCGACAACGACAGCGAGGCCCCAACACACGACCCCCTCGACGTCCACGCGGCCGCCCGTCTCGAATGGCTCCCCGACTTCGACTTCGCCCCCGTGACGGACCTCATCAAGCCCCCCGTCCGCAACAAAACCGAGCGCGAACTCCACGAGATCTTAACCCTCCTTTGCATCCTCGAATCAGCCGACAAACTCTCCCCCCTCACCCCCTCCCAACCGCACCTGACCAAATACCGCGCCTGGCTCACCCACCAAATCACCCAAGCCACATCTGACGCCTGCCCCTTGATCCCCAACGTCGCCTCCTACACCATCCTCCCGCCCCACTCCCGCAGGGAGCTCATCGACTCAACCTACGCGCAACTCCTCGCCCTCCCGGGCAGCACGCACGCCGCGTCCCGCGGCATCAAGCGCATCAGCGACCACGCCGACTCCATCTTCTCCGGGGAGCGCGACACGCTCGACCTGCTGATGCAGGACGACCTCCTGACGGAGCTCTACAACGAGGACGGCTTCGAGTATGGCGCGTTTGTGCGGCTGCTGGCGCACACGCGGCCCGATCTGCGGGTGTTGGAGGTGGGCGCTGGCACCGGGGGTACGACCGAATTGATTTTGAGGCATCTTCATCTTGATGGTGGGGATGGGGATGGGATGCCGGGGTATAAGGAGTATATGTTCACGGATATCTCCGCCGGATTCTTCCCGCAGGCGCGGGAAAGGTTCGGGTGGGCGCCGAATATGGCGTTTCAGGCGCTGGATATCTCCCGGGATGCGGTCGCGCAGGGGTTTGCGGCTGGGTCGTATGACCTGGTGGTGGCGCCGAATGTGGTGCATGCGACGCCGTGCTTGCGGGAGACGCTGGCGAACTTGCGGGCGCTGCTGAAGGAGGACGGGATGTTGCTGATGACTGAGGTGGCGACCGTGTCGAGGATG
The DNA here is from genome assembly GCA_033296685.1 of Parachaetomium inaequale. NCBI lineage: Eukaryota > Fungi > Ascomycota > Sordariomycetes > Sordariales > Chaetomiaceae > Parachaetomium > Parachaetomium inaequale. The sequence continues at coordinate 16,937 of MU854576.1, read as the reverse complement.
CCGACGTTCATCTTTGGGAATTTTGTGGGGTGGTGGCTGGGGGAGGAGGATGGGCGCGTGTGGGAGCCGTATGTCCAGCCGGAGCGGTGGGATGAGGAGCTGAAGGCGGCCGGGTTCTCGGGGGTGGATGCTGTTGTCGCGGACGGGGAGACGCCGTGGCAGAGGTGCATGGTGATGGTGTCCAGGCCGAGGGCTGCAGAGGCGAAGGCATTGGACAGGAAGGTTACAGTTCTCTGTCAGAACCCTGGTGATGGCCCGGCCGCATCGCTCATCTCGGGACTCGGGGATGAGGGTTGGGAAGTTACCCCATGCAGGATGGGGGAGTTCCCGCCCGCTGGGCAAGACATCATCTCCTGCGTCGACCTCGAAACACGCTTTTTCGACCTGGGGATGCTGACCGAGGGCGATTTCTCGGCCTTCCAAGCCCTCCTGCGCCATCTCAAGGACAAGGACCACCGAATTCTCTGGCTGACGCCCCCCTTCCAAGTCAAGTGCCACGACCCGCGCGGCGCTCAGACTCTCGGCGTGATGCGCACCATCCGTGCGGAGCTGGGCCTCCCCCTTTTCACCCTCGAGCTCGACTACGAGCGCGAAGCTCCCCACGCGGCACGTCTCATAGCCGATATTTTCACCAAGAAAGTCCAGCTCTCCCAAGACGGCGATATCCTCAACGCGGACCGCGAATTCGCCCTCGACAACGGCACCCTCCACGTCGGCCGCTACCGCCCCTTCAACCTCACCCACGAGCAAACCCTCCCCACCAGCATCACCACCCCTTCACAAAAACCCCCCGAAACGGAAACCACAACCACCAAAACCCTCCGCATCCCCCGCCCCGGCAACCTCTCCACCCTAACCTGGACCACCTCCCCCCTCCCCCCAACCCTCCCACCCGACCACGTCCGCGTCAAAATCCACTCGGCGGCCCTCAACTTCCGCGACATCCTCCTCGCCACCGGCGCCCTCTCCTCCCCCTCATTCTCGTCAGAACTCGAACTCGGCCTCGAAGCCTCCGGCACCATAACCCACGCCGCCGCGTCCGTCAGCACCAAATTCCACCCCGGCGACCGCGTCATCCTGCTCTCCCCCACCAGCACCCTCACCACCTCCCTCGTCGTCCCCGCATCGCTCGTCGTGCGCATCCCGGATGGCATGCCGCTTGCGGCGGCCGCCGCGGCACCGGTGTGCTACGCTACTGTCATCCATGCGCTGCTGGAAGTGGGCAGGCTGAGGCCCGGCATGTCGGTGCTGGTGCACTCGGCGTGTGGCGGGGTGGGGTTGGCGGCGATGGAGGTTTGTCGGGCGGTTGGCGGGGTGAGCGTGTATGCCACTGTGGGGAGTGAGGAGAAGGTTGGGGAGTTGGTGACGAGGTATCCGGGGATGGTGGATAGGGGGAGGGTGTTTAGTTCGCGGGATGGCGGGTTTCGGGAGGGGGTGATGCGGGAGACGGGGGGGAGGGGCGTGGATGTGGTGTTGAATTCGCTTTCTGGGGAACTGTTGCATGCGAGCTGGGGGTGTGTGGCGAAATACGGGGTGATGGTGGAGTTGGGGAAGAGGGATTTGGTCGGGGCGGGGAGGCTGGATATGGCGCCGTTTTTGGCGAATCGGACGTATGCGGGAGTTGATTTGCATCAGTACTTGTGTGAGCGGCCTGAGAGGGTGGGCGAGTAAGTTGTTCTTGTTGTCGTGTTTGTGGGGGAGGGATGCTGACTCGTGGTGTTAGGCTGCTTGTGAAATATGTCGGGATGTATGAGCAGGGTCTGCTGCGGCTGCCGGACCCGGTTTCGTACTTTCAGGTCGAGGACGTCGAGCAGGCGTTCCGGCATCTGCAGAACGGAGCCCACATCGGCAAGGTCGTCGTCACGATGCCGGACGACCCCTCCAGCATCAAGTCCCTCCCGCCAACCAGATCGGTAACTCTGGACCCCGAAGCCACATACCTGGTGGTGGGATCCAAGGGCCTCGGCGGCTCCATGGCGACCTGGCTGGTGGAGCAAGGCGCCAGGCACCTGACCCTCTTTTCAAGGAGTGCCGGAGTCGGTCCCGAGAGTAAGGCTCTCCTGGGGGAGCTTCGAGCCATGGGCTGTTCGGTCACTGCCGTGGCGGGAAGCGTGGAAAGGAAAGAGGATGTGGACGCGGCAGTGTCCAGCTCCGGAAAGCCCGTCAAGGGCGTTTTCCAGCTGGCCATGGTCGTGAATGTGAGTATTCCCCGCGGACCGAAACGTTCAGTCTACTAACAACCCAGGACGCCCCCATCCTCAACATGAAGTACTCCGAGTGGAACGGAACCATCGGTCCCAAGGTCCGCGGGACGTGGAACCTCCACGAAGCCCTCGCCGGCCAGCCGCTCGACTTCTTCTGGATGGCCAGCTCCATCGTCACGGTCATGGACGAGCCGGGACAGGTCAACTACTCGGCCGGGTGCGTCTTCCTCGAGGCCTTCTGCCAGTACCGCCACTCGCTCGGGTTCCCGGCCACCGTGCTCAACATCTGCCCCGTCGAGGGCTTGGGGTACATCGCCGACAACCCGCACGCGCGGCGCAACATGAAGGCGCAGGGCATCTACCTGCTCGGCGAGGCCGAGTTCCTCGACTTTGTGCAGCTCAACCTCTTGCAGGGCGGGGTACGAAGCGGTGGTGAACGTGACGATGAGCCCGCCGCCGTCGGGACGGCTGGGTGGGAGAACCCCAGCCAGGTCGTCATGGGCGTGCGCTCCGGCTCGCAGCTACACCTCGACGACGCCAACAACCGCACCAACTGGCGCCGCGACCGCCGCATGGGCCGGTACCACAACGTGCGGGCGGACGGGGAGGACAGGCCTTCATCATCGGCAACCGATCGGCTTGCCTTGTTCCTCGACCGCGTTCTCGCCGCTGGCGGTGCCGAGGCGAATAGCCTGCTCAGGGAACCGGAGAATATTGCGTTTCTGGGGCGTGAGATAGGCAAGAAGATCTACGAGCTGATCTTGAAGCCGGTGGACGACGACGAGGAGGTCGACACGCGCCTGACGCTGGCACAGATTGGGCTGGACTCGCTGATGGCGATTGAGCTGAGGAGATGGCTCAGGAGAGTGTTTGGGATAGTCATTAGCGTTTTGGAGATCATGGGCTCGGGGTCATTGATCCAGCTCGGAGGGGTGGTAGGGGGGAAGTTGGCAGAGAGGCTGGGAAAGGAGTAGGTCAATAAGAGATTGTCAGGTGAAAGGTGGTTGGGAAAGGAGGGTATTGCAGCGGCGAGGGTGAACCACTTCTCGAGATACTTACAATGGGAATAATACTTACTCACGCCCTAAATGGTTTGGTCCCTTGGTTGGTCGACTACGATCTCCGGATCCTCAGTTTCTCGAGTGTTCTTTTCAGCAGGCTGCCCCTGGGCTTGTGTGTTACGCGATGGTTGTTGGGGTTGCATGTTTGACAACACAGGTTCCCCTGATCGGCCCGAGCGTTTCGTCGCACTGTGTCTAGAGACTTCCAGAGCTCAGAGGGCAAGCCCTTTGACATCAGCGCATGGGACCAGTTTTTTAGGAAACCCAGCGGCTCAGGCCGGGGCTCAGGCACCCACCTTTGCAGCTCCGAAGGCAAACCTCTCCAGACCTGCTGTTCCAGTTGCCCGGCACTCTTACTTCGATAACGCGGGTCGCTGCGGTAACTACGCATTTTGTAGCCTACCCATTCCAGGATCGGCTGGCCCAGCGCAACCTCCTGGATGTTGAGGGCGGGTGGCCCCGGGGTGGGAGACCACGGCAGTGCGTCGAGGATATTGCAGCACGGTATCCCCTCGCCGAAGCCACACTGAGCCACGACGTCCGAAATGGCGGTTGCTCGCAGGGACCAGCCACGTATTAGGGCCTCAAAAAGTTCGATTTGATCCCTGAGGAGGCCATTCTCCATCCTGAGTAAACTCGCCTCGTCCTCGACTGCATAGTCAGGGGTCAACGACTCAAGCTGCTTGGTTTTGTATGCCAGCTCCGCAAGCAGGGGCAGCTGGCAGATAGCGGCTTGCAAGTCGATGTTGTTGCTGTGGCATGAGACACGGAGCTCCAAGTCAGTCAAGGCTCGTGAAACATCAACTGCCGAGGTTGCAGATGGACTTGCTCGCTCCGTCTCGGTGTGGGGTGGTTGGACCAACCTCGTGCCGTCTCTCGATGTCAAAGGGGAATGCGAGCCTGCTCGGTTCTCCCTTTTCCAGGTGCGAGTCCCAGAACTCGCAGGAGGCGGAGTGCCTCGCAGGGCCGTGTTGTGGTGCGAAGACATGGGTGAATCTGGTTTCTGCTGCGGAGACCAAAAGGTTTGGGAGAAGGCCATGTCCAGGAGGGTATGGGAACTCGGCGTCTTCTTACAGCGCTCGGCGGAGGCTCTGTTGTTAGGGAATCGCATGGAAACATCTAGTTTCGCTATTCCGCCATATCTCCACTGCTCGCAAACTGGGTGGCATCATGGCGTGGAGGGCCGTGGAGGCCCTGTGGTGGGAGCAAATCGAACGAGGCTGTTCTGTGGCTCGTCTTGCTGGCGGCCCGCGACTCACAACCTCGATTCACATCGAACCTTGTTGACAGCCCTTTGTTCCTTTCATCCTGTGGCCAGCGCTTTGCCCCCTGCCCCAGGGAAGGTGCCCAATTGACGGCCGCCCTGGGTCGCGGGTGTTAGAACCCCGGGCTGCCGGGAAGTTCTCTTGCGGGAATTTGCCATGTTGTTGGGTGATTGCTGCAGCTTGTCGAGGACGAAACTTCCAGGCTTTTATTGGCACCAGGCAGTGGAAAGCGGGAAAGTTGCTGTTTCGAACTGATACTTGGGGGTCTGTGCGGGCTGTTCTGGGGGGTCGTGGGGGAACAATTCGGCAGAATCTCCAGGTCAGAGTAATTTGGGCAAGTTTTGCCGGAACTCGGCGTTTTGACCGTGGATTGCGCGGGATGTCGATGAGGGTTGTGATGTTGGACCAATGAGGCAGGAAGGCACACGAGGTGGTGTGCTGAGCAATGCAGCCGAATAACCGTGCCTGGTGGTCAAACGAGAAAGAAAAGGAAAAAAAAAAAGAAAAGAAAAAAAAAAATCCGCTGGCAGCTTCAAGTCGCCGAGTTTCCAAACCCCCTCCTCGTTCTGTACAGCTGTACGGAATACCTGCCCGTTCATTGATGAATGTTTCCAGGTCTCAAAAGCGTGCCTGGAGAGGGCACGTGCCGCCTTCCCCGAAACGTGCAGCCGGAAAGAACCCGCCCCACAGGGCAGAACCCGACGGCAGGTGCAGCGCCAGCAAGGCTTGCAAATTTTCCATGACATGCACTTTTACGGGAAGGAACAACGGGAATTCGATCCAACCAACTTCTCTGTGCGACTTCTGCGTCAGCTGATACGAATCGTGTGGCATTCTTGTGGCCCCGCGGGGCGCATCGGGGCTTCTGCATCCATAGAGCGACCCTGGTGGGCGCACGTGGGGGAGACGCGCCAGGCGCCAAGTCGGCCTTGCCATGCACACAGAAGCGCAACCAGAGGGAATAATTGTTAGCAGATAAGGGAGGGCTAACAGCGTTTTGCCTTGGCTGCCAGCTTCCGGGTTTTGATGGATGCCCCTTCGCTCGGGGTTTCCAACCCTTGCCCCCCTCCAGTTGTGCGCCAGCTCTGTTTGGTCCCAGCCTCGGCGCTCTTGGCAGCCCCATCCCACCAGAACAACGGCTTCCGGGCTTCGGCTTCGACAGCCACCGCCCAGATCTGCCCCGCGCCGAACATGACGACATGCTCGCCACGCCCGGTCACATTCAATTACGATGGTTGAGTGCAGAAACCGCGCCAAATGCAATGGAAAGCCGACCGGGCATTGGAGAATCTTATATGAGGCAGCGAGGCGGCGAACTAACATAAGACAATGACGAACGCCGAGCCTCTCCCGCGACAACGACGCCCACAGCGCAACAGTCTGCGACCAAAACGACACCGAGCATCCAGCTCGCCAAGCTCGCCGAGGTGCCAAGGGCTGCACATCCAGGTTGGCCTTCCATCAACGGACAAACGAGAATGCCCAATGGCCCTCGATGCCACGTCTAGCGCCGCGAGAGGCGGATGCGCTCCTTGCAAGCCAAGACGTCGATGATGGGGAAGCTTTTGCGGGTTGGGCGAGAGACTGGTGCATTTGACTTTGGATGGCCCCAACATGCGGCGGAACTGGACCTGCCCATCCACCGAGACATCGACATCCCGCCAGGCAGTCTTCTCTGGAGTTGCTGTTTGCCGGATCGTGTCTAACTCTCAGGTTTGCGACTGAGACGTCGCTGTTACACAGCCTCACAAATATCACACACAGTGTACTTTTCCACCCATTCGACCATTGGCGCCGTCAAAATGACCAAGAACAAGGACGAGCAGACCTCGGGCGGCCATGTGCATGTCTCGGGCCAGTCCAACCGGCCCCTGAGCCGCCCTGCCCACGCCCTTACCTACGAGCAGCTGGCCGCCGAGCTCGATGCCGACACCATGTCCGGCCTGGCAGCCGCCGAGGCCAAGGTCCGCCTGGAGCAGTATGGCCGCAACGACCTCGGCGAGGACGAAGGCGTCCAGCCCTTCAAGATCATCGTCGCCCAGATCGCCAACGCCATGACCTTGGTAACTGTGCCCATTCTCCAGCCGGGCGAGATTGAGATGCTGATCCAAGGCTGAACACAGGTGCTCATCCTTGCCATGGCCGTCAGCTTCGGCATTCAGTCTTGGATCGAGGGCGGCGTCGTTGCCGCCGTCATCATGCTCAACATCGTCGTCGGCTTCTTCCAGGAGTACTCGGCCGAGAAGACCATGGACTCCCTGCGCTCGCTCAGTTCCCCCACTGCCACCGTCGTCCGCGGCGGCGAGGCCATGGTCGTGCCCTCGGGCGACGTTGTGCCGGGCGATCTGGTCGAGGTCAAGATGGGCGACACCATTCCAGCTGATCTCAGGTATGGAACGACCAAGCCCTGCAGTACTGTGTCTTGTGGGGTCTGTGGCTGTGCGTGCTTGGGAGGTGTCCGCTAACGAGTTGCAGGCTGATCGAGGCCAAGAACTTCGAGACCGACGAAGCCCTCTTGACTGGCGAATCTCTGCCTGTCCGCAAGCGCGAAAGCGCCACCTTCGACAACAACACCGGCCCCGGCGACCGCCTCAATGTGGCCTACAGCAGCTCGACCGTCACCAAAGGCCGCGCCAAGGGCATTGTCTTTGCTACCGCCACCTTCACCGAGATCGGCGCCATCGCATCGGCCCTCAACCAAAAGGAGCGGCGCGTGCGCCCCGTCAAGCGCAAGCCCAACGGCAAGGCCGGTCCCCATCGCTACCTTGAAGCCTACACCCTCACGCTTGGCGATGCCATCGGCCGGTTCCTGGGCGTCAACGTCGGCACGCCCCTGCAGCGCAAGCTCAGCAAGCTGGCCATGCTCCTGTTCGGCGTGGCCGTCATCTGCGCCATCATTGTCCTCGGCGCCAACCGCTTCCACACCTCGCAGGAGGTCATCATCTACGCCGTCGCCACCGGTCTCTCCATGATCCCGGCCTCTCTCGTCGTCGTGCTCACCATCACCATGGCCGCCGGCACCAAGCGCATGGTGCAGCGGAACGTCATCGTCCGCAACCTCAAGAGCCTCGAGGCCCTCGGCGCCGTGACCGACATCTGCAGCGACAAGACGGGCACTCTGACCCAGGGCAAGATGGTCGCCCGCGGCGCGTGGATCCCCGGCCTCGGCACGTACACGGTCGAGCTCACCTCAAGCGAGCCCTTCAACCCGACCCAGGGCGACGTCCGCTTCGACACCCGTCAGCCCAACGAGATCAACTTCCGCCCGCGCTCCGACAAGGAAGAGAAGGAAGGCGGCGAAAAGGGCGCCATCGCCTCCCCCGCCGACCTCCTCGCGTCCAGCAAGTCCCGCCTGCAGGAATTCCTCACCGTCGCCTCACTCGCCAACGTCGCTACCGTCTTTGAGAAAGAAGGCGCCTGGGTGGCCCGCGGCGACCCGACCGAGATTGCCATCCAGGTGTTTGCCAGCCGTTTCGGCAAGAACAGACTGGACATCATGAAGGAGGGCGGCAACAACGTCCCCGAGTGGCAGGAGGTGGCTGAGTTCCCGTTCGACAGCGACGTCAAGCGCATGAGCGTCATCATGAAGCACAACACGACCGGAGACCAGTTTGCATTCACCAAGGGCGCCGTGGAGCGCGTCATTCGGGTCTGCAACACGTACTGCACCGGCGACGTGCCCAAGGGCGAGAGCGCCCAGGCCGAGATGACGGACGAGTTCCGCGCGCAGATCCTCTCCAACATGGAGGTGTTTGCCGGGCTGGGGCTGCGGGTGCTGGCGCTCGCCAGCCGGAAACTGGACGCGGGCATGGGCGCCAACGAGGACACGGACCGCAACGAGATCGAGAAGGACCTGACGTTCCTCGGCCTGATCGGGCTCTACGACCCACCCCGCCCCGAGTCGGCCCCGGCCGTGCGCGAGTGCCACGAGGCTGGCATCTCGGTGCACATGCTGACGGGCGACCACCCCGAGACGGCCAAGGCCATCGCCATCGAGGTCGGCATCCTGCCCAAGGCCATGAACAGGGTCAGCGCCGACATTGCGAGCGCCATGGTCATGACCGCCGTGCAGTTTGATGCCCTCTCCGACGCGCAGGTTGACGAGCTCCCGGTCCTGCCGCTGGTGATTGCGCGGTGTGCACCCAGCACCAAGGTGCGCATGATCGACGCCCTCCACCGCCGGCGCCGGTTCGTCGCCATGGTAAGTCCATCTCATATCTGATCCCTCATAATGTTAGTAGACTCCAACTAACCCCCCCAGACCGGCGACGGCGTCAACGACTCCCCCTCCCTGCGCCGCGCAGACGTGGGCATCGCCATGGGCCAAGCCGGCTCCGACGTGGCCAAAGACGCCTCGGACATTGTCCTGACCGACGACAACTTCGCGTCCATCGTCGCCGCCATCGAAGAAGGCCGCCGCATCTTCGACAACATCCAAAAGTTCGTCCTACACGTGCTAGCCGAGAACCTCGCGCAGGCGGGCACCCTCCTCGTAGGCCTCGCCTTCAAGGACGCCTCGTCCGTCTCCGTCTTCCCGCTCGCCCCCGTCGAGATCGTCTGGATCATCATGATCACCTCGGGCCTGCCCGACATGGGTCTCGGGTTCGAGCGCGCCGTGCCGGATATCATGCGCCGCCCGCCGCACTCGCTCCGCACGGGCATTTTTACGGCCGAGTTTTTGCTCGACATGGTCGTCTACGGCCTGTGGATTGCCGCGCTCTGCCTCGCGAGCTTTGTGCTGCGCGTGTATGCCTGGGGCGGCGGCAATCTCGGGCAGAACTGCAATGACGCGTTTAGCGAGGCGTGCGAGACTGTCTTTCGGGCACGCGCGACCACGTTTGCGTGTCTGACGTGGTTCTCGCTGTTCCTTGCGTGGGAGGTCGTCGATATGCGGCGGTCCTTCTTCCGCATGCAGCCGGGGAGCAAAAAGTACTTCACGCAGTGGTTTTATGATGTGTGGCGGAACAAGTTTCTGTTTTGGGCTATTGTGTTTGGGTTTGTCAGCTTGTTTCCGACGCTGTATATCCCTGTGATCAACCACGCCGTGTTTAAGCATACGGGCATTAGCTGGGAGTGGGGGATTGTGTTTGTGGCGGCGGGGTTGTTTTTTGCGGGGGTCGAGGCGTGGAAGTGGGCGAAGAGGGTGTTCTTTAGGCGGCAGGCGCGTAAGACTACGGGACGGCAGTGGAAGGATATGGATGTCGAGGAGAGGGTGTTTGGCGAGTATTTGAGTGGGTATGAGAGCTCTGAGGCGGCGGTGGCGGCGAACGGGCGCGATTGACTAAGAAGGGGCGGGAAGCCCCTGGTGATGGAGGTTGGTGGGGGGGTAGGTGGTGGTGGTGTGCAGCTGGGAGATGGTGTCGAGCTCGGAGGTGATGGCGAAGTGGTTGTCGCAGCCCAGATGGCGGTTGGTGATCCTGTGGTGGTGGTTGTCGGTGATATGGGGGTGACAGGTGCGGGTATGCTGGCGGCTGGTTGTGCCGAAGAAGCACTTGTTGGCGGTGGGATGGGCGTCTGTAACGGCGATAGGGTGGTGGTCTCGGGGACCGGTGGGGATGAGGGGGCGGCGGTGAAGGCAGAGTGGCCTCCGAAGAGTCGGGGTTTGGAAGGAATGGGGGTGGGGATGGAGATGGCCCCTGGCGGCTCGGGGTTGGGCCGGCCACGGGTGACGTGTTGTCAACAAAAGGTGGAAGAGGACTGCAAATTCAGTAGGACTCGGTCTGAGAAGGCAAGTGGTGTATGTGACCCGATGAGATCTCGGCTAGACTGGCAATTCAACATAGCATTTCGGCCGAGACTGAGAGACGAAAGGACTGTGAACTGGCCCCTGACTGCGCCGACACCTGCAATCGCCTTCGGTGCCCAACTCCCGAGATAGACCTGCACTACCAAAGTCTCCCCCGCGTCGCTCTATCCATGCCTCAGCGGCTTTTCGTCGTTGTGCACTGAGGCCTTAGTCCTCATGTTTGACAGGATCGCGGGAGGCGAGGCGGAAGACGCTGGTGCATTTGCAGGAGACATGTTGGTAGCTCCTTGAGAGCCAGCCGAGGAGGACTGCGGGGCCCTAACCCTAATGGACAAGAGGAGGTTAACGATTTGCGTCTCGTCCTCCTTAAACTCCAGCAAGGCGTCGCCCGTGGCGTGGTGATCATCCAGCTGCGGCTCCCCCGAGCGCAGCACGTAGAAGCGCGAGAACCGGCCCACGGTCACGATGCCGACCATCTCCTCCTCGCTATGATCGTCTGGGCTGCTCCAAGTCATGCGAGCGAAGGCCATGAACTCGGTGAGCTGCCGCACGGCTTCCTGCCAGACCGCGTCGGGCCGTTCCAGTGAGTCCAGCTTGTTCTCGATAAGTGACAGGGGTGTCTTGTTGCCCTTCCTGACGCAGCGGATGTGGGCGTTGTCGCTCTGCTTGGTCACGCCTGGAGCAGGATGCGGCTGGACCTCGAGCCCGAAGCCGTCGCGGGCGAGGAAGTACTCGCGCAGGATGTTGTACCAGAGGTGTCCGGCCACGTCTACGTTCTCGGGTAAGTCAGCGTTGGTTGTTAGGCGGTTGTAGTAGGCCTGGATGGTGTGGTAGTTCATGTACTGTCGCTGATTAGCTGGGGGTTGAGATATGTGAACGGGGACAGGCGTACGCCGTTGAGGTGGTGGGGAGGCATTCTGTTGAACTCGAAGATTAGTCGGGTCTTGTTAAAGTCTATTGCGGCTCAGTACAGAAGAGAGTAGCTCTTTGGGGCCGCGCAGGCGACGGGATGAGTGGTGCTACTCCTGGCTCCGGCCACTTTCAGCGGAGCGTGGTGAGCCACGGCAGCGCGGCCCCCCACCCTGGATAGTCGTTTGCCGTTGGTTAGGTAATGGGGTCGAAACCCTCCTTCCAATTAGTGACTCGTTTTGGGGCTGAATTCAACGGCTTGACCAAATGATACAGCCCCCCCCCGCCCCCCCTGTTTGTTCGTTGGCGCCTGAACAGGCTGACCTTGGGATAAGGGGGTCTCTCCCAAGGTTCAAATCGTTAAACGATACGCGTTTTATTTTATTGTGAAAGGAGAACAAGAAGAAAGAGAGGGAATATAGCCATTCCTTAGTAGGTAAGCTAGAGCTAAACACCCACACGCAACGGCAAAGCCCAGTGTCGGGCTCGGACGCTGTCGGGATTCCGCGGGGCCGTTGCGATGCCAAATTGACGGCAGCCAACTAATCAGTGGGGTTCCATCCTTGGTCAGGGTCATTGAAGTGGGTAGAAAGAGAAACAACGGAAGATGCAGTCCGGGCAACTGCCTCAAATGAGGCGCGGCTCACCGAGCCCCATGAGGGGCCAGCTGGATCTGCTCAGGCTGCATAGGCTTCTCGAGTCTTTGCCGCTGGCCTCGGACCTCCTTCAGATACTGTCTGCGTCCGAGCATGCACGGTTCATCTCGCCCACTGCACTCACCGAATTCTGTACACCTCCAAGCGCGATCCTATGCAGCTGTGTGGGAGAAAACAAACCAACCAACCGCGTCTCCCAACACGCGGCTTACTCTTCCTGGTCACACACCGATCTGTGCCTCATTCAAGGTACTACCTACCCGACTCTGTCAGCCCAGTAACACGGCGTTACACAAGCCACATGGTGTCAACTTGAATCTCATGATTGGAGATTCCACACCAACCGCTTCGGGGGAGTCAGGTGCGGTCGTGTCATGAACTGAGCTTGTGTGTTAGTTGAGATCTGGGTCCGCTACCACTTCAGGATAGCGACGAGCCCAGAAAAGCGTCGACCCGACCCCTCGGTTCAGTGGGCAAGCCCACCCCCTTACACATAGATGAAACCATCTAATTCCATCCCCATCCTTCGCGATTGTGCGACCACTTGGCAGCAGACGCGACCCTCCGGAGCACGTATCGTGGGGCCCACGTCTTGACACGCCCATGCCTCACCGATGCTGCCTGAACAGTCCCGGGCAAGTGAAACAATCAGATTGCAAAGAACAATGCAGTGTTCATGTGGCTGCCACCTTCGAACCCCCTTTCACTTAACAAGTGGGCCGCCGGGATCTGGGCACCGGGTGGCCACCTTCCAGGCTCTCGACCCTGTCTGCCATACAAGCGAGTGTTTTGGCCACGGGGCCTCACCGACGAGGAGGTTCGGTGAGCATCTCTGCCCCTAACCAACATACACGTCCAGCCTACTGTGCTGGCACGACCTGTTTCAGTCGCGCCCTCTACGCCGGCGGCCCCTCCAGTCGTGGACCTCGGTCATCGTAGGGTCGTGCCTCAGTCTCGAACCCCTCCAACATGACGGCCCTAGCGCTCATAATCCTCGTTGGAGCCATAAGGGGACATCTGCCTAGCCCTTACATTTCGGGGCGCCCGTTTCATACGTGGTTTGAATTGTTGGTTGCAGGCCGAGTCCGTGGGTAGGAGAGCGTCGCCGGCCGCCCTGGCCATAAGATGGTGTAACGATGGCGAGGCAACTTGGTAGGATCAATGGACTGAGGGCTTGCCATACCTGAGAAGATCGCAAGAGGGGATACGATACTAGACAGCGGTATAAGAACCCGTTGAGAGTCCCCTAGCCTAACGAAAATGTCTCCAGTCTCGATTTATAGCTCTCAATACATTCCTTACCAGGGCTTTCTAACAAATTCCTATACACTCCTTACTTCCAAAGCTTTCTGGCAACGTCTCCTACCCTCCTTACCATCTTCCATCGGCATGGGCGGGACGGCGGCTACGGCGGTGACGCCGACGATGGCTGCGAGGGCGGCGGCGTACTTCATCTTAGCTTGTGCGGCTGTTCAGGTGTCGTAGAGGGATGGCCTGGGGGTTGATGTTGGAGATGGTGGGTGTATGAGCGTGGCCGTCACTGCTGGGAGGAGAGTGACTGGTCGGAGCGAGGTGTTGGACCTGGACCTGCCAGAACCCTAGGTTGAAAAGGAGTGTAGAAGTTGGAAAGGTGCGACTTGCCAGAAGCGACCTAACAAGGGCAATATGCTCAACCTCTGCGACAGAATGCCTTGAAATTTTCCTGACTCCGACGGGCCCCCGAAGAACTCTGACCGACCTCCGAACCGTGTCCCACTTCCGAGCCCTGACCGACCTCTGAACCGGCTTCCGCTGTGGAACAACCGGCCTCCGCGTCCCCGGCCTGAGTCCAACCCGGATAAGAAAGAGCAAAAGACCAAGATCCCGAGCCGGAAGCGCGAGCCCGATCCAAGTCTCAGGGGCGGCCGCAGGCCCGGCCGTGGTGGCGGTTCCCGTCGCCCTCGTCCCAACAACTCCCCAGGAGGCAACGGCGGCAACAGGGATCCCGGGCCGGATCCTTTGTCGGGCCCAATCGGCGACGTGATAAACATCGCCGATCCACTGCTCAACAACCAGCCGCCGGCGCCGGCGCCGGCGCCGGAGGCGGAGCAGCAGGGGCAGCCGCAGAGGCGAGCGCCGTTTGAAAGATACATGCCTCTGGCACCCCAAGTTCTTGGTGACCACTCGAAGGACCACTCGAAAGGGCCGGACTCGCCCAGTATCTCCGGCAGCGAGAACCACGACGGCGAGCACGACGAACATGCCGCCCAGGAATAGGGGGTGGTTGTTGGCGGGTTCAACGACGCCATCTAGACGCCGGCGTGCCAAACTTCATGGGTGGCCACGGCGTGGTCGGTTGGCACCAGGCAGCGCTGCCAGCGCTGGGGCGATGAGATGGGTTGCCGCTCATGGTTGTATGTATTGTACATGGTAGAGTAGCGAATGGCGATGCTGGACTGGTCTCGCCAATAAACTGCCAGTTTCCTTCCGTGGTCTTGATTGATTCATCGACTTGCAGTGACGAACTGACGAGGACCGGGTAGTTGATGCCATCGCCTTTTGGTCGTCGAATCGTAAATGGTTGCAACACAGTCAGGCTTATACCACGGCTAAGCGCTGCATGTCTTTGTGCCATGGTTGGCCTTTGTGGACATGGAGCTGTTGAATCGAGTCGCCGCGTGCAAGAACCTCGACTCGCCATTTTTGCTTGTCATTCGCCAGGAAGGAAGTCGGAACCGTCGGACGTGAGGGGTAATTCCCAGGCCTGGTCCTTTTTTTACCCACAAACACAGGATTCTCTAGAGCGAAGTGCGTGGCATCCTCTGCAACAAGTCCAGCTCCCTCGACCAAGGAGGGGCCAATTCCTCTTTGGCGGACGCTTTAGAAGGTTCCAAGGCAAAATGAGCGGGCGCGGCTTCTCATGTGTCATCTGCGGATGGCTCATCTACGGCCAAGAGGGGTCTGTCTCGTGGAGGAATCAGTTCTGCGGCTGTAAGCGCCTGGCTCCATCACCCCCAGTGCTGCCCACGCCTTGTAAAGACAATACCTAACAACCACCTACCTAGTGTACTCATGCCCCGAGGACATCGTGCTGACCGGCGTCGGTCTCTACACCGACCCGGACCGGGACGCCTTCATCGCTTCCCCGGATCCCAGCGCCCGATGGGACGACCCGGGCTACGGGCACCCAAACGAAGATCGGCGGTCGCCTGACTGGTGGCTCAACACCCCCTACAGCGCCGATCCCCTTGCCCGAGCCGAAGTCGACGGGATCCTGGCCGAAACGCCGCAAGCAGTCCCGAGAGATGTCTCATTTCCATCCTTCACCGGATCTGTCGCGTCCATTGTCGGCAAAGACCCATTCAACTCGCTCCCCGTGGAGCTCTGCTCGGCCATCGCCGGGCACCTCCCAACGCGCGACGCCCTCAACGCTCGCCTCGCGTCGAGGTCATTCTGGCATCTGTTCGACAGCCAGCAGTTCTGGGCGTCCCGGTTCAAGGGACGAAACTCGGACCGCTCGTGGCTGTTCGAAGCGCCGGGTCTCAACAAGGGCGCGAGAGACTGGCACTTTCTGTACCGTCGCACGGCCGATAGCCACCTCGGGCAGGGCCTGCGGAACAGGAAGCGCATCTGGGGCCTCGCCCAGGACCTGGCCGTCAGGTTGGGGCTCCGACTGGACGGGCTTGCTTCTTCTTCCGGGTTTCCACCGCCCTGGCAAGGCCGGTGGGTATTGGCGGCGGGGAAGATGCGGCACGAAACCGACGCCTTCAGCCAGCTGGAGGTGGGCTGTTCACAATCCCGGATTGCGCATCTCGCTATGCCCAGTGGTATAACGCAGGTGGCTGCGTCGACTGTGCGTCTCGGCAACTCGGCGTACATTGCCGGCATAGCCCTGACGACTGCCGCGGGGGAAGTCATACGGCTGGGCTACCGAGACGCCAGCGAGCGTTCGGTGCAGCTCTCCTCCGGATTGGCGGGGTTTAACCTGGCCGTCGGGCTGGGCGGCATCCACGCCTTGCAGTGCGTGGATGGTGCAACGGGGCAGCTGTCCACTTGGCTCGGGTGTCCTGATGACGCACCCAGGACGGAACGGCTCGCCGTGGGGACCGCGATTTCAGCACTAAAGGTTGGGTTTGATGTAGGGCACCCAGCGACTCTCACTATCGGCTTTCTCTGCTGCTAACACCGGCTCGGATAGGGGTTCAGAATGGTCAGTATCGCCCTTCTTCAACCGCCGCACACACCGGGGGCTCCCCGGCACGGCACGCTCAGGCGCTCGGCGATATGGTACCCTGACCTCCCGCCTCCGGCTCTCTGTTTGAATGAGCAGTTCTTCCTGCCGCTCGAATCGTACACTCGGGGATATAGGCCGCTTTTCTGGGCTCGTTTCGGAGGGCCCCGAGGCTTGACCCTCCCGAATCTCACAAAGTTAACCGCCACTTCCTACAGGGGCCTACGCCGCATCGACTTCTCCTTCGACAGGGAGGTGCCGGCCGAGTGCCGGAGCCTTGGCCGGCCTCAATATCAAACAAGCAGAAACCACCGAGTTTGCGATCGACGGGCCCGGAGGTGAAGTCATTGACTCGGTGGAGATCTACCAGCAGTATCCCGCCGGGGGTGCAATGGGCCCTAGATGGCTCCATGAAGAAGGAGAGTTGTGCTGGCTCAAGGTATGTTGTGATCCTGCGTTCTTGTTCCGGATTGATTGCTGAAGAAGGCCTGCCTCGCCCTAGATGCATACGAACCGTGGAAGGGCGTGCGAGGTTGGCGAAAAGCCCAAATCGCGGAGCAAGAGCAAGACCGTAGTAAGAAAGGAGTTTTCAGCCGCGCCGGGGACCGCAATCACTGGCTTTTTCGGCGCTCAGGTATGCGGTCTCGCCCTCCATCGCTCGCAGAGGAGGAAAAATGCTCACCTGTTTGCGATTGCGGGATAGTACCGCAACCAGGCTTCTCCCATTACAGCCTTTGGCGTAATAACCGAGCTGCTCCGCAACGGGGGAGGAGCATCCGGCGCCGAGGACCAGATTTGAGCGCAATATAATTAGCTTCCCAAGGTACTTGGCATAAGGCAAGACCCCTGCTTGTCGACACCCCCCACATATGGTCACGTAATTTCC
>MU854575.1:0-38796 GCA_033296685.1 Parachaetomium inaequale | reverse complement strand
TTCAGCTGCTTCTGATGTAATTATAGTTGGTTCCTAGTGTTGTTGTTTTGCAATTGAGGATGGTGTTTGTAGAGTAGTAGAGAGTGTTCGACCCACTGATATGTTCGACCCACTGATATGTTCGACCCACTGATAATGTACGTTATTCAAAATACCTATCTTTCTCAAAAAGTTGTCACCAAGAAATGTTCAGCTACGCTATCCTAACGTCATTCGTTAACGAACAAACAAAGGAGACCCCTATCTCTATATTTAGGCTTTCTGTACCTGTCCTTTTCTGTCGTAGTAGTAATGCTGTGGGTATCTCGGTCCCCAAACTGTCACACGCCCCCAGGACGCTGGGACGTGGTTAAATCCATGATGCTAACGAAGAATCATCGTAAGCGTGCTCTATGATTCGGGCAAAGGCGCAAAACGAACTGCAAACAACTAGATACCAAGGGCCTCTGCTACGGTAGTCACTTCAAGGACCAAGGCAACAGTATCTCAGCTATCCACATAAGAGTATGAAGTAGGCATTTAATACACTACTGCCAGTGAAAGTAATATCTAGTCTAATCTAAGCGCACTGGCACTGACACGAGAATCTCTAGTACCTCAAAAAGGCAAGCTGCAACCCCCCTCTATTTCTTGACATCAAATCGGTCCAAATCCATAACCTTGACCCACGCCGCCACAAAGTCAGCCACCAACCTCTCCTGCCCGCCAGCCTCAGCATAAACCTCCGCGATAGCCCTCAGCTCAGCATGCGACCCAAAAACAAGATCAGCCCTCGTAGCCGTCCACTTGCTCTCCCCCGTCGCGCGGTCCTTGCCAGTAAACACCTCACCCCCAGCCTCAGCCTGCCACACGGTCCCGATATCAAGCAAGTTCGCAAAAAAATCGTTGGTGAGCACCCCGGGCCGGGTGGTCAGCACCCCCCGCGCGGACCCGTCGTAGTTGGCGCCCAGGGCGCGCAGCCCGCCGACGAGGACCGTCATCTCGGGCGCCGTCAGCGTCAGCTGCTGCGCCTTGTCGACGAGCAGCTCCTCGGTGCGGGCCTGCGAGAAGCCGGAGGCGTTGCGGTAGTTGCGGAAGCCGTCGGCCTGCGGGTTGAGGTACGCGAAGCTGGCGGCGTCGGTGTCGGCCTGCGTGGCGTCGACGCGGCCTGGTGTGAACGGGACGGCCGTCGCGGGGTTCTTGTTGTGGTTGTTGGTGCCGGCGGCGGCGGCGGCGGCCTTTTCGATGGCGGCGTTGCCGCCGAGGACGATTAGGTCGGCTAGGGAGACTTGCTTGCCGTTCTTGTTGGCTTTGTTGAAGGCGTCTTTGATCGAGGTCAACTGCCGAGGAGTTGGTTAGTCGACATGGCCGCAGGGATACAAAACAGAGTAAAGGAGAACGGAACGTACGGCGGACAGGACGGTCTGCAGCTGCTTCGGGTTGTTCACCTCCCACGAAACCTGGGGCTGCAGAGCGATGCGGGCACCGTTGGCGCCGCCGCGCTTGTCGCTGCCGCGGAAGGTTGAGGCGGAACCCCAGGCCACAGATACGAGGTTGGAGACTGTCAGGCCGGGCGCAGCAAGAATCTGCGCTTTCAACTTTGCCTGGTCGGCCTCGGTGATGGGCGGGTAGCTGACAGTGGGAAGAGGGTCCTGCCAGAGAAACTGCTGCTTGGGCACTTCGGGGCCGAGGTAGCGGGATGCGGGACCCATGTCGCGATGGAGGAGCTTGACTGTTGAGAGTGCGTCGTGTTAAAATCGCGGAAGAGAGTTTGAAAAAGCGGGCGGACTTACACCAAGCGGCGGCAAAAGCATCGGTGAGGGCCTGGAAGTCATCCACCCATTTCCCGGCAATGGCGTTGTAGATGGGATCTTCACGAAGGGCAAGGTCGCTGACCAGCATGGTGGCGCGGCGCGAGGTCTTGTTGAATGGATCGGGGTAGTCACGAGTGCCATTGAGCGCCTCGAACTGGAGGGCACCGGCGGGACTCTTGACGATGGTCCATTCGTTCTTGAAGAGGCTGGTCAGGAAGTCTATGAAATGTTAGGCGAGTACATCAAGCGTGGTTGGAAAGAGGAAGCAGTGTTTACTGTTGCTCCACTTCGTTGGCGTCTTGGTCCAGATGACTTCCAGTCCGCTAGTGATGGTGTCGCCGGCATTGCCGGTGCGAAAGCTGTTGGCCCAGCCGAGACCCTGTTGCTCGAGAGGCGCACCCTCCGGCGCCGAACCGAGTGCTGTAAGGGGCTGTGTTAGCATCTTCGCCGTGTGCTCGTGCCCTTCGTGATCCAGGCAGACCGCAGCGGGTTGCTTACCGGTAGGCGCAGCACCATGCGTCTTGCCAAAGGCGTGGCCTCCGGCAATCAGGGCGACGGTTTCCGAGTCGTTCATGCCCATGCGCGCAAAGGCGGTGCGGATATCAAGGGCCGACGACTTGGGGTCACCGTTGCCATTCGGGCCTTGCGGGTTGACGTAGATGAGGCCCATGTGGGTGGCAGCGAGCGGCTTCTCCAGGAGACTGGCGCGTGCGGCGTAGTCGGTGCTGCCGTTGTAGCGGACGTCGTTACCCTGGGGCACAAAGGTGGTCTCGGCGCCCCAGTAGATGCTCTCGTCCGACTGCCAGGTGTCGGGGCGGCCGGCGGCAAAGCCGAGGACGGGGAAGCCCATCTGCTCGAGAGCGACGTTGCCGGCCAAGAGCATTAGGTCGGCCCACGAGATGGCCTTGCCGTACTTTTGCTTGATGGGCCACAGCAGACGGCGCGCCTTGTCGAGGCTGGCGTTGTCAGGCCAGCTGTTGAGCGGCGCGAACCGTTGCTGGCCCTGCAGGAGGAAACATGGTCAGCAGGTCGAGAACCGGACGGAGCAGATGAGGACGTACCATGCCGCCGCCGCCACGTCCATCGATGGCGCGGTACGTACCAGCGCTGTGCCAGGCCATACGGATGAACAGACCACCGTAGTTGCCAAAGTCGGCGGGCCACCATGCCTGCGACTGGGTCAACAGTGCCGCGAGGTCAGCCTTGAGCGCCTTGTCTAGTTCACGTCAGTCTCAACTCCCTTCAAATGGAACGAATGGACCCAGGGTGATTTACAGTCGAGGGTAGCGAAAGCGGCAGCATAGTCAAAGTCACCCCCGAGCGGGTTCTGCTGGGGCGCGAACTGTCGAAGCACGTCCAGGCGCAGCTGGCACGGCCACCAGTCGTGGCTCCGGGTGCCGCCGCCGGCTGCGTCGCTGATTGTCGGGCACTTCCCGAAGGCGCCAGCGAGTGTGTCGAGTGACGGCTCAGTCGCTCGCCCCTTCAGGTTGTTGGCGGCGGCATAGGGGCAGCCCTGGGCCGAGACCAGGGGCAGCAGGCCGAGCAGGACAGACGGTACCGAGGGCAACATCATTGGAACTAGTTATTAACAATAACGACAGCGGCGGCAGAAGGAAGTATTTGCATCCCCCGGGCGTCGGCGGTATTTATTTATTTATAAGCCAACCCCAGAAGCATGTTCAATGTCCACATCCCATGCCTCCCCACTGCGGCTGGGCAGCATACCCGACTCCACAACGCCTCTTTAAACGGCATTATTGCCCGGTGGCTTGGTGGCCGAGGAAACTCGGGGAAGCTGGCATGGAACGTGGCGGTCAAGGGGAGGAACGAGAGAGGCCAGTGCGCGTGTTGGTTCTCAGGACGATCAGCAGCTGAATGAAGGCTGCCAAGTGGTGTCGGATGTGGAATCACAATTATTGACATTTCCTGGCCAATGAAAAGCAGCACGGGAACCCAGAACCGGGCCAGGACAAGGGTTCACGCAGTTTTGTTGGGTTACACTTGGTTCCTGCGTACCCGTGCGAATAGCACTGAGCTTATTCGCGAGTGTTTCCGCCTGTGCCGGACGGGGTTACTGATAAGTTGGCTTGGCCGATTAGTTAGCGGGCACTAGGCACGGCTTCGGGGGACCGAGGGGCGGCACTGGGAATGGGAATGCAAGATGGGATGGGAAATGAGATTGGGTTGTGGTATTCAGACGGGGACGAGGGGCCTGCGCAGTGTGTGGCCGAGAGACGAGCCCTTGTCTCAGCGTCCAGGCGAGCCGGTCGATTCGTAACTGCCTGGAATCACAGTGGCATGCGACGCAAACCTGCCCGAGGGGAAAAAAAACAACGTCTCAGTTTGGGTGCTGAGGGAGACCGGGAAGTGGGGGCGTGTGGGTTTGATAAGACATCAGCACATTCAGTTTTCGCCGAAGATTCTCGCATGCCCCTCACACCGTTCAAGTTGCCCTCTCCCATGACATTCTCCAGCGCCTGCGCCTGTTGGTTCAAACGGGAAGGCGCTTGCCTGCGCGCACAGATTGGGCAAAATCTCAAATCCCTCTCGATTGGGAAAGCCCGACTTCCCAGCAGCAAGGAACCAACGTGCATGCGGCAAGGCAGTCAGCCTGCATGTCGTGGCAGCAATCGATAACAATGGAATCCATGATTGCTCCCGTCCCTTCTTTTCTTTTTCCTCGGCCACGGCTTGGCCGCCCTTGGTCGCGTCGCGGTCGCCGTCGGGCCGCATGCGCAAAAAGCTGCCCTGCAGTCAGTCCCCAGCGCTTAACGGCCCCTGTGGATTCGCGGTTGTGGCAGGGATCGCGATTGTTTCAGCGGCTACTGATGCACGCCTGGCAGACTCGGCAGCCCCCGAGCCAACCAAACGAGTGGCTGCCGTCGCTCCAAGCCGACACATGGGATCGGGCTGCATGCTCGACAGCCCCACTGACATCCAATGGAACCGTGAACAATCGCCAGCCAGGCGCGATGGCGGCGCAGCTCATGCCACCGCCCAGCCTGTTCCAAGCCTCTGGGCCAGAGACGCGAATCATGGAAGGGCGATGTGCTCTGCTGCAGCCATACGGTTTCATGTTGGCGACCTGCACCCGGTTCAACCGTTGGTCCTGAGATGTGGCAATGTGTCTGACGACAAGCCCACCTGCGACCTCGAGGGAGCCAAGGTGGCAGAGTGCCTTGAAAGGGTCCCTAACCCCATTCAGTCTTCCTTCCACCAACAATGAACCCGCCCTGAGTAGTCTGTCTCACTCGAGTCCTCCACGTTAATCATCCTGGCGATGAGATGGAGCCCGAGATCAAGCAGGCAACCCAGCTCCTCCAAGCCCAGCGGGCGGTCGACCGCGACGAACAGCCGCTCTCCTGGATCCGCCACCGCCTGTCGTCCCAAGCCGGCACCGTCTACACGGCCCGCGAGGTCAACAAGGTCCTCGCCGAGGTCGTCGAGTCCGATGGCTCCGTCGGCGTCGTGACGGCTCTTCTGGCCCTGGGCGCCGACGTCAACTTTGTCCGCCGCAGGCACTCCACCACCTGGAACAAGATCACCCAGCGCAACGCCCCGGGCGAGAGAAGCAATATCCTCCTCCGCGCTGTCGTCCGCTGCCGGCCCGAGACCGTCCATGCCATCGCCGGCCACGCCGACCAGGCAAACCTCGACAGCGTTCTTCACCACGCGATAGCCAGGGGCAACTTGGCCGTTGTGGCCGCCTTGCTGGAGCACGGTGCCAGCCCAGTCGGCCTCCACGATGATTTCCAGGAGGTCGTCTACCATGACAAGCTGGCTCTTCTCAGGATCCTCCTATCCGGCCACCACCTGCCCTGCCTGGCCTGCCGTTCAACAGGCCTTCGGATCGCCGTCGAGAACCGGTCTGTCGAGGTCGTGCGTCTGCTGCTCGAGCACTGGGCCGATGTCAATTACGGGGACGCCGTCGCACTGACAAGGGCCGTCGAAATATCCCGCCCTGATCTTGTCGCTCTCCTCATATCCGGCCCGGTCCAACCCTCATCCCGCTCGCTCGATGCCGCAGTTGGCAAACTGCGGCCGTTTCTGGGAGAACATGACACAGACTTGAACCGCGAAATGCTCGAGTTATGCCTGGCCGCGGGCGCAACTGGACCCGAAACGGTTCGCTTGGTAACTGAAGGTCTTATCGAGCTGGTGCGGCGACGGCACACTCATCTCATCGGCATCATCCTGCGCTACAAAAAGTCACCCGGCCAGTATGAAGCCGCCGCTTTGATCGAAGCGATTCGAGCCGAGCAATTGGACGTCGTCACCAAACTGCTGGAGTTCAAGCCATCCCCCACAAGCCTTACGATTGCCATCTCGCAAACTGTCGGTGTTGGCAGCCCGCAGTTTCGATACGAATCAACTAGCCTCCTAATCCAGTCTGGCGCGCAGGGCCCCTGTGCCGGGGATGCCCTAGTCAAGACCGTCCACTGCCTCGTCGCCAACCTGAGGCGTGGCGACAAGATGAGCATCGAGCGGGACATGCGGCTCTTCTACCTTCTGCTCCACGAAGGAAAAGCAGACGTCAACTTTGGCAAGGGAGAGGCTCTGCAAATCGCCGTCCGATCGGCATGCGTCGAGGTTGTCGAGGAAATTTTGGCGAAAGAGCCCTCGCCTGAGTCGCTGGGCACCGCGTTGACGTGGGCAATGGATGTCCGTGACGGGCAGAAGAAGAAACTGTTGGTCGAGATGCTTGTTCGTCGCCAAATCAACGAAGATGCTGCCGGAAAGGCTCTTGTCGCCATTCTCAAAACGGAACCTGACAACGCGTGAGTTTACGGCCCTCCCACACACTTCTGAGTTCTCTCCCTAAGCTGACGACTGAAAGGCCCATCGTCGAGTTGCTTCTTACTCGGGCATCCGTGAATTACAACAACGGCGAGGTCTTCATTTACGCCATCCGGAACTTCCGTTCGGAGACCTTCCATCTACTTCTCGGCCAAGGGATCAGCTACAAGGCCCTGTTCACGGCCGTCTTGGAGGCACTGAAAGCGCCGAGGCTGGACCGAAGAATCCTTTTCGGGGATTTGCTAAGTCGGCTGCAACTTGACCACCTCAACATGGCACTGAAACACGTCGTCCTGGAGGAGGACACGGACCTGGACATGGTGAGATTGCTACTCGACTCCGGCGCCGAGGCTGCACTCGAGGATGGGTTATGCGTCAAGCACGCTGCCTCCACCCTCGATCGCGACCTTCTCAGCCTCCTGTCCGAGTATTTGGGCCACCACGTCAACATCTACAGCCAGGCATTTTCGGCCATCATCAACCGCGGCAAACAATGGATCGCCTTTGAACATGTGGAAGTGATTGGCATCCTTCTCCAACACGGTGCATCTGGACCCGTCGCGGGCAAAGCCATGGTGGAAATTGTCAATTATCTTGCCTGCCAGGAAACTCAAGCCGACCTTGCAGACACGTTGCTGCGCAGAATCTTCGCCGCCAACGTCGACGTCAACCACGAGAACGGCAAGGCCATCAGCATCGCTGCCAGTCGAGGAGATCCCTTCCTCCTTACGCTGCTACTGACCAACGGCGCGACCCCTGCATCTGCAACACTTGCGCTCACTGCAGCTGTCATGGCCCACCACGAAGAGAGTCTACTACTGAAATTAATCAACATCTTTGCGGACCAACACTCGGCAACCCCTGACTGGAACAAATCTATCCCCGGAATCCCTCCCCCGATTTTCCAAGTTCTCAAGGCATACGGCCACTCCGTGACTGTGGTGGACGGTCTGGTTGAAGCCGGATGCCGGCTGGAGACAACCGTCCCCATGCAGGCCTTCTCTCGCAACGCTCGAGACAGAGAGGACAGAGTGGTCAGCTCAGAGCTGGAACCGGCTTCCGTTCTCATGTGGGTCTTGCTTCAAGAAGAGGGACTCATCGGCCTACCCGTTGTTGAGGCCTTGATCGACCACGGTGGTAAGTCGACCTTCATGACGAATAACCGACCCCTGCTAACAATCCCAGCCGACATCTCGTACGCTACACCGAAATCCCGGACCACGCCGCTTCTTCTGGCGGTGAAATCTGGACGGGTTGACATCGTGCAAATGCTAATCGGGGCCGGGGCAAGAGTCTCTGCCAAGGACGCTCTCGGCCACTCGGCGCTCTTCTATGCTTCTCGAGCTGGGAATGCAGAGCTGGTGAACCTTTTGTTGGACAGCAAGCCTGTGGTGAACGACGGAAGCTTACACGAGGCGTCCCGCGGATTCCATGTTCAGGTCATGAAGCTCCTGCTCGAAGCCGGCCATGATTCAAACTTCAGGTCGATCAAGCACGGCGGACGCACGGCCCTGGGAGAGATCGCTTTGAAGGCCTCGCCCCCAACTGATCTCGCGGCTGCTGAAGAAGCATTGGATCTCCTGTCCGGGGTAGAAGCCAGTCCCATCCTCAAAGTCCACGGCAAAACGGTCATCTTCCTGGCCCTCGACAACGAACACAACGAATCCATCACGAGGCTTCTCCTGGAGCGACTGCTGTACCGAACACTCAACAGCCACGAAAACACGTACCAACACGGCACCCTCCACTACTCGCCCACAATGTACGTAGCCAAGGGTATCCTCCTCGGAACCCCATCCGAGACCCTCCTGCAACTCCTCAAAGCCCACGGCTGCGAGGACCGTTTCTACGCCACCATCGAAGAGACCCAACCCCACGACGCAGTCGGCATGCCCGAGGAAATCCGCGACTACGAGCGGGACCGGCGTGCCCGCGAGCGGCAGAAACGCCTCCTCGAAGAAGACCACGCCAACACGATCCGCCGCGAGCGCGAGAAGGCCATCGCCCGCGCGCAGCTCGAAGACGACAAGCACCACCGCACCATCCAACAGCGCGAGGACATCTCGCAGCAACAGCGCCGCCACCGCGGCCTCGACCACACCCAGACCATCCAGATGCGCGCCGAGAAGCACCACAACGACGCCCAAATCAAAATCAGCGCCGCCAGCGTGCACTCGAGCATCCGCTGGCAGAAGCACACCGACGACCTGGGCATGCTCGCGCAGAAGCGCGACGCGGACCTCGCGCACGCGCACCACGCGCACCACCAGCGCCTCGACCAGCGCCGCGACAAGCTGACGCAGGAGACCGAGGCGAGGGACCTCCGGCACGCGCGCAGCCTGGCGCACATGCGCGAGGCGCAGCAGCAGAAGCTGCAGGCGCGCGAGGAACAGAACGCGCAGCGGCTGATGCACGAGAACCGCCGCATGGTGCTCGAGTACGAGCGGCTGCAGCAGCGCAAGCGGCTCGAGCAGGATTCTCGGGAGGCCAAGCTGGGCGGGGCGCGCGAGAAGCACGAGATGAAGATGACGGAGCTCAAAACGCAGCGGGGGAATATCATTGGCCAGGTCAACCTGGACGAGCTGCGGCGGTGGCAGCAGGAGAGTGAGAAGCGGATGCAGGGGGGGATGGTGGTGTCTGGGGAGGGGCAGGGGCAGCGGTTATTGGCATGATTTTTTACCCTCTATTGTCTGGTCACCTTTGGCGTAACTGGGAGCTGGTTTAGGGAACTAGCGAAATGGCGTTTGGGGTTGGGAGCAGTAGAGTGGGCGACCATTTGGTGGGTTCAAGGCGTTATATAGTCGATGGGGAGGGCTCCCTTGGACTCTGGAGTAGTATGGAATTTCAGCTTTCTTCAGTGAACAAACAGATCTGTCCCATGTGTACAACCTGTCCCAACCGCCGTAGCAGTCGGGGAACTAGACTCCAGGCTTTCGGCCACAAGACCCCGATGAAGAAACTCGAGAACCAAAAGAGAAAAAGAAAGAAGAAGAAAAAGAAAGAAAAAAAGAAAGAAAAAAAAAGGCAGGATATCCTCCCAAAGTCCCACAACCTCCTGCAAAATTTCACAAAATTCCCGCAAATTCCCCGGGACTCCCGCAACCTCCCACGACTCCAACCCCATCTCATCCTCAACCTTGCACCCCCTCACTACCCCGATCAAC
The DNA here is from genome assembly GCA_033296685.1 of Parachaetomium inaequale. Lineage (NCBI taxonomy): Eukaryota > Fungi > Ascomycota > Sordariomycetes > Sordariales > Chaetomiaceae > Parachaetomium > Parachaetomium inaequale. Next base: position 29,042 of record MU854575.1, on the reverse strand, counting down.
ACCCTCCATCTCCTGCACGTCCTCAACCTCCTGCACCGCACTCCCCTCCGGTCCCTCCGTCTCCAAATCCTCGGCCAGCGTCCACCCACTCGGCGCCTCGCTATCCAAGAAACAACTCTGGTACCCGACCTCCTCGCCCTCCTTCAACATCCCCATGCCATCCGTATCCCACTGGAACGGCGTGGCCTTGCCAAAATCCCAGTCCAGTTTCTCCAGGTTGAAGCCCGACCCGTCATCACCCACCGCCCCCCGCTTGGCCCCTGCCGCATTACCACCAGCAGAACCTGCAGTAGTACCTGCAGCAGCCGCAGCAGCAGCCCCCGCGCCCGTCAAGCTCGCGGCGTCGCTCCACGGTCGGCAGAGCGCGAACAACAACGAGAAGGATAACCTCGACAGCGCCGGGTTGGGAGACGCAGGCGGCGTGAAGAGGTACGAGACCGGGTGCGGGTCTTGGGTGTCGGGGGAGTCCGGGTGGGGCGGGACCCAGTCCTCGACGCGCTGCATCTGACTCTCTCTGATACTGTTCTGCGTAGCCCCCCCTCCAGAGGAGGAGGAGGAAGATGAGTAGCCCGACGACAGCAGGCTGTCGTAGATGCCCGACAGGCGCACGCGGAAGCGCAGCGCGACGGGGTCGACGTTGCCGCAGTAGCCGAGCACGTCGATGCACTGCTGGGCGCGCTTCATGTCCTCGGCCCAGGCGGAGGGCGGGAAGCGGTGGAGCTGTTTCTGGGCGACGGCGTGCAGGATTACGACGCAGGCTGTGTGGGCTTGGAAGCTGCCGGTCGGGGGGTTGGGTTAGTTAAGTTAGTGGGGATGGGGATTAGGGAATGGGGAGGCCTACATGACGATCCAGCATCTCCGAAAGACGCCCTGCTCGGCGAGGAGCAGGCTGACGATGCGCGCCGTGTCGCGGGCCGAGGTGACGCCTTGGTCTATCAGGTTCATGAGCGTCGGTTCGCGGCTGGCGGCGGCAAAGTCCCCGCCTGTGCGCTGCAGGCGGACGCAGTGGGCGGCGATGCGGCGGTAGACCAGCATGAAGGCGCCGTGGTAGAGGAGGTGGAGGTGGTAGATGGACCAGCGGACCAGGTCGGGCCAGTCGGTCCGGTACAGGCTGCGCAGCTTCATGGGTTCCGGGAGCTGCTCGTGCCACTCCTGGAGCTCGCGGATGATGCCGTCCATGCCGAGCGTCGTGAGCTCCTGCACCGCGAGGTGGTTCCGCAGGATGCCGGCTTTGAGCAGGGATATCTTGGTCATTTCTGCTTGGACGACTGAAGCACGCAGAGTTAGGGTTTAAGCTCTCCATAACAACGAGATGTTCACATACGCTCGCCAATTTCCGCACTGTAGCTGTCATGATCTTGTTCGGCTACCTGCGCAGGGGGTTAGCATGCCGTAGAGATAGCCGTATTGTCACATACCGGAAGCAATTTCGCAAACTCTGCGTTGTCGACGCCAGAGATGTATCCGAGGGTTGAGGAAAGCCAACTGAAGGCTGTCAGCTCGAGCGCACTGAAATGCTGCACTCGACTTACCTCGCGAAGAAAAGCAGACATCTCCAAGTCCTCCGAAAGTCCATCCACTCCTCGTCTGAAACCATGGAGGGGTGGCACACTCCGGTGTTTTGGCTTTGTCTCTTGGACATGCTGAGACCAACCTCTGCAACCACCGTTAGCTCCCAGTCAACAAGACATTCTTTCCCAGTTGGCAGTTACATACCCACGTAGGCCAGAGCCACGGTCGCCTTGTCCAGGATGTTGTACAAGGCAAACAATGTGCAGACCTTGATGGTGTCCAGGGGCCGCTCCTCCATGACCTCGGAAAAGAAGCGGCGGCTGACGTCGTGGAAAGTCTTCTCCAGGCCCTTCTGGAAGTCGCCGGGGTTGTACTGGATGCCCACTGCAGCGGCCGCACACATGCAGCATATGGCCAGTTTTTGGGAGGTGTCGGGCTTGCCGTCGACGCCAAAGACGGTCCGGTAGTAGGCCTCCATCTGCTGCTGCGAGTAGATGTGAAAAAGGTTCCCACACGAGCTGAAGAAGCTCTGCACGCCGGCCCACGTGGTCTTGGCGCTCGGGAGGGGGAGGTGGAGGTTGATGAGGGAGGCCAAGTCGTCAGTCCCCGGCTTCTGGGGGGCACGTGGGGAAGACGCCGCACCTGTTGAGGTGGAAGAGGCGTAGTCGGAAAGCGTGGTGCCTGTAGGATCCGGAGAGCGGTTTGGAAAAGAAGACTCTGAAGATGCAGATGAAGCTCCGACGGTCCCTTGCCGCGTGGATCGGTCCCCAGTCTCTGTGCTGAAAAGCGGGACAGGATCGTTTGTTGTCGAGGACCTGATGCGTTGTAGCAAGCGCTCGGCGTCGGCATCAGACATGGTCTGGAGGTTGCTGACCATCTTCTCCAGCTCGTCCAGGCGGGCCCTCATGGCGGCTTGTCGAGACTGTCCTACCTCGCCATCGTAGCCACATTGGGAACCCCGTGCAGTGCACCCGCCACATCGGGGTCGTACGCCGTCGCACTGATGGCAGGTAAGTTGTGGCTTGTCTGGATGGTTGATGGCGCGGCATCGCCTACCTTTGCCTTGTTGCGGCGACATATGTAGCATGCCTGGGTTACTGCCTTGAGTCTCTTCGTAAGGCCCTTTGCGCTCAGGAGGGTCGAGCCGGCGTGGCCGGAGGGGCCGGAAGAGCCCGACGAGGCTCCGGACCTCGCGCTCCGGGCGGGAGCGGGTTGGATGGATCGGTAGGACGGTGGGCTCATTATGAGGTACCCGACGGCGCGGGGCCTTTGGATGATAGTTGGTCAAGACTGACGCTCAAAAATATGTTGGGTCGGGGAAGGTCGTTTGTTCGACACAAGTCACACCCTCACACACCAGAGACTTCCCACAGGCGTGCTTCGAGGATAACGAGTGGACGGGGGGTGGTTTTGCAGCAAAATGAACAAGGAGGTCCGGCAAGGCATGGCAAGGCGGGACTCGGGAGCAAGTTCGACTCTGGATTGCGGGGGTGCCACAGGTGCCGGTGCCACAGGGCTGTCGCCCATTGCCTCGGGTGTGGCCGCTGTGGCGGGACGGGATGGAATTGGATTGAGCCGCAAGGGACTCGGGAGGCACAAAAAGCAAGCTGGAACAATGCACCCAATCGGCCGAGCTCCAACTTTTTTGTGCATTCTGCAGCAGCAGGGATCTGTCACTCGCCAGAAGGATAAAAGAAGCAAAGCCCTGCAGGAAGCCACACACGGCCGAGCCTTCCTTCTTTCTGTTGTGAACGTCGTCCAATTACAGCAGGCACGGCAGGCAGCCTCAGCTGGAGGAGCTCAATCCGATGCCGGTCTTTCCAAATTTAGCCGAAGCGACGGGCTTCGCCATCCGCGCTCCTGCACATTTTTAGTCTTTCACCCCAAACCGCCATTGCGATCTCGTTACCGCTTTCCGCCCCTTTCGTGCTGATCTGGCCCGAATCCATAAAACAATGTGCGACTCGGCGCAAGCGTCGCACCAGCTACTGCGACCTGTCGGAGTTATGCGAGGGCCCGGAGGTCACGTTGATCACGGTCCGACGCCTCACTGCTTCTTGTGCTTGGCGTAGATAAAGTTGGCCCCTGAACCTGCCATTAGCACCACGCCACAAGCTAGCTATCATTCGGAAGTCAACTCACCAACAACCGCAAGCCCGTTCTCCTCGGCCCACTCCCTCACACCGGTCGTCTCATCCTTCAACGTCCCGCCCGCCTTCGGATCATACCCCCAATGCTTCCGGCCCGACGGCTTCGACAGGTGCAGCCGGTCCTTCGTCCCGTTGCTCGGCACGAGCGCCAGGAACACGTAGCGGTGCGGCCCCGTCTTCTCGGGCGGCGCCGGCGGCTTGTACGCCACGACCTCGTCCAGGTCCGCCAGCACCGGTGCGCACGGGCCCGGGTCCTTGGGGTCGCACAGCGCCGGCCGGAGCGTGCCCGACGCGAGCCAGTGGCAGAACTCGGCCCACTTGGGCTTGTCGCGGGACGGCGCGTCCGGGTCGGTCAGCGCGATGACATAGGTCACGTTGTTCTTGGAGGCGTGCGCGCCCGCGGCTTGCATGTCGTGCAGCGCGATGGACGGCTCGTCCTGCAGCTTCGAGGGCTTGACCGTGTTGCCGAGGAGCGCGCGCTCCTTGGACCACCAAGTGACGTGGAGGCCGAGCGAGGGCAGGAAGTCGTCGACGACTGGCCGGGTCAGTCCCAAGTCACGTCAAGTGTCGCCTTGGAGAACTTTACCGGTAGGGATGATCTCCGCCTGCTTCAGCCTGCGATAGCTTGTCAACTACAAAACCTTTGGTTCATCAACACTGACAAACGTACTTCTCACGGACTATTTCAGCGGCTTGCGGCAACGGTCTGGCTCCTGCCACGTCGTCACTCAAAACATGCTGTTGCGAGTGCTCTTGGGTGGCACCAAGGAAGAGCCAACCCAGCGTCACAAACAAGAGGTAAAGTCGGGACATTGACCAGATAATGGCTGGGTTCAAGTTGTTTGGATTCGACTCGCTGATTAGTCCGAAATACGATGCTTCTGGAGTGAAGGTGTTTGCGGTCGATTTCTCCTCCTGGTCTGCTACGACATTAGGTGCATGATGTCATGATTGACACCAGCCCTTCAAAGCGCCCTCTGCCCCTCCCCGACCCTCGATCTGTTACCTCACCGCCGGGCCTTATGAATGGTTCCGTCTACAATGCAGTGTAATTGAGGTCCAAGGAAACCTGTTCTTTGCCTCCAACTTAATAGGACCTAGCCGTCGCACCGGATGCATGACTAGAGCCCCTGGCTCAACACAGCACATACCTTGACATGGAGGGGTACGGTGCGTCCATATGATTAGCTTCTTGATGCCGACGCCTTCAACGACCGACAGAGAGTAGTAGATCACATTCACGTGCAGAACATATCGGCGAATGCTGACACTACTCCACTTCAAAGTGCGTGTCTCGAGATGTAGGCAGCCCTGGATAGCAGTCTTGACTAATCGACTTTGACAGTGCATTTCGGACGGCGCTTACATGCTTGTCAGAGTCTTCGAGACGCCTGGGAGGTAGGCAGGCGAACGGCGTTCCGGGAAAGGGGTGCCGGACGGCGCAGCGGCGCAGGAAGCCAACTTGAACCTTAATCCAACTTCGACTTCGGACGGCCCAGTGCCGCAGTGCGAGCGAGCCAACCGAACCGCTTTCCCTTTAAAGTTGCCTTGATGTATTGTTGCCCGCGCTGTCGTGGGAACAGCGCGCGTTTCACACTTTCAATACCTGACTAGGCTGCGAGGGGACTCGCAAAGACCCTGTTGCGTGGCAAGGCTACCACATATTGCAGGTCTCAGGATCGGTGCGAAGACGTTGTCAATAGGATCCTGCCAGAAGTTTCGATTTGCCGTTAAATCAATCCCGGTGCACGTAGGCACGGAGGCAACAAGCCCCTATCAACGGCCTCATGGAACCGCTGCCTTGCCAGGGCCAGCCCGCGATCCGACTTCCGATTAGGGTCCGAGAAAGCTGAGGAATCATAACTCAACAAAACTAAAACTCGTCTGAGACGTATTGTATCTGGCCAGCTTCTTTGACCCTGGCTGGTTTGTCACTTGGGATTCCTGTCCATAGGCCGTAGCCCACTGAGTACTTCGCCTACTTTATGGAAGTCCATTGTGCTCTTATTGCTGTTTAATAACCATCGGGGTGCTGTATCAGCTCGTAGGACGCGCTGTCCATTGCCGCGTCTGAATTATCTTGGAGTGGACCAGTCACTTTGTTGTTGCAAATAATAGGGCGCGGTGCCTATTTCTCTCAATGAAGAATAAGTTTGCGTTGGGCCGGTCACCTTACCGTCCGATCCAACAGTGATTACCTCACGATCCGAGGGAAACTATCGTTGCTCGCACGCGTCTCAAGACTGCTGGTGCCTGTCCTGTATTGAACACATCAAAGTATTGGACGAGGAGGTTATGGGGGGATGAAACTGGAAGTACATCGCTGCCTAGCTGACATAAGTGCGGTAACGGGTCACCGAGTAAGACACCGAGGCATGCTACCAAGGACATCACAGGTCGAAGAGTGTAAGCCAGCTTGCAGGCTGAAAGAAACTGGTCTCGGACTAGCTGCCCTCGCCGCCACACTCTCTGGTTTCGTCACGGAGCCCAGGATGGCCGACCACCCTAGCTCTCTCAGACTCTATGCCTTTCGGCCGTTTGTATAAAGTGGGCGAACCCCTCCATGTTCAGCGATGAAAAAGTATCACATCACACAACAGCCTCACCAGCAATCAAACAACACCTCCCACTTCCAACCAACAACAGTCCTCTTTCAACACCCGCACATCAACCAGCCAAGATGCCTTCGTCTCGTGCCGCTATCTGCCCGTCGTGCAACCGCTCCAGCACCGCGGGCAGGACTTACACCGTCACGGCAGACTGCCAAAGCTGCCACGGCACCGGCAAGGTGTGCAGGGTCTGCCACCGATCCCAGAGCTACTGCAGCTGCGACCCCAACCGCATGAACAGCTACATGTACGCCAACCGCCTGCAGTCGTGCGGCTCCTGCGGCGGCACGGGGCGCGCGCGCGTCCAGGAGAGGTGCAACAACCCCTACAACCACACGGGGCGCTAAGCTGGGAAGGGATAGCACGCCGTCTCCTTCAGGGATTGGATGTTCGGATTCACTGAGCGAGAGGCTGGTCCTCCGTGGGTGTCTGGGCTGGGAATGCAGGGCATTCTGTCAGGACTCGGGCTGGGACTCGGGGATGGAGCGAGTCTAGTAAGCGCGGGCGCTTAGGATTAGCATAATATCAAGTGCCGGACGCTTCCACATTGGTGTTCGAGTGACTGTCCGTTTCCATGCTCAGTGTGATCAAGACCTTAACCTGGAAATGCAAGAGATGTCCTATCTGGTGATACATGTTCATGCCTTCATTCACAGTCTGAGAGATCTCAACATGTCTCCGGCAAAGCCCAAAGCCATAATATCTTCGGGGAAAGGATTATGGCAATCGGTGTCCAAGCATTGCTCCACGGATCAGCCATATTTTTTCGAGCCTATCACCCTCGGCCGTTAAAATTTATGAGTTAATCGAGATGCCGAGTGGGAGCCCGAAGGGAGGTTGACCACCCCGCACAGTTCCTGACGTCAAGCCATCCAATCATTCCGACCGCAGGTGACAGCTTTCGTCATGCTGACCCAACCCCTCGACGCGTTGTAAGCGGCGAGTCCCTTGGACGCGTCCAACAACCGCAGAATACCCTCGGTTGACTTGCAATGGTGAACATCCCAAAGTAGATCTCATGAACCTTCTCGCCACACTCGGCCGAGCATCGCGACTCACCCCTATTTCCACACCAGCGCTTTCATCAACCTCAAAGTCAACCAACTTACACCAACTTCGACAACAGCACCCTCAACAGCAACACATTCACACCACCACCCCAAAATCATCCCTCTTCCGCCGCCACAACCCGAAAATGACCTCGATCGACCAAGACCCCGCCCTCCCCCTCCTCCGCGCCAACCTCACCCCCATCCCCCCCCTCACCGAATCCACCACTGCCCTCACCACCTTCATCTCCCGCTTCTGCACCACCACCTCCTCCAACGACAACCCCGAAGGAGAAACCCCCAAAATAATCCTCATCGGCGACGCCTCCCACGGCACATCCGAGTTCTACGCCGCCCGCGCCGAGCTGACCAAACACCTCATCCAGCACCACAACTTCAACATCGTCGCCGTCGAAGCCGACTGGCCCGACGCCGAAGCCGTCGACCGCTACGTGCGGCACCGCCCCGGGCCGGGCGCGCGCGCGAGCATAGGCCCGGAGGGCGAGACGCGCAAGGCCGGGCGGGAGCCGGCGTTTATGCGGTTCCCGACGTGGATGTGGCGGAACCAGGAGGTGCAGCGGTTTACGGAGTGGTTGAGGGCGTATAATAAAGGGAGGGAGCCGCAGGCGGCGGATGCGGTGGGGTTTTATGGGTTGGATTTGTACTCGCTGGGGGCGTCGATGAAGGCAGTCGTGGGGTATTTGGAGCATGTGGATGGGGAGATGGCCGAGGTGGCGAGGGAGAGGTATAGCAGGATGATGGTGTGGGCGGAGGATCCGCATGAGTATGGGCTGGAGGCGCTCGCGAGTGGGTTTAGCGGGTGTGAGAAGGATGTGGTGAGGGTGTTGAGGGATTTGTTGGGGAAGAGGTTGGAGTATGCGGCGAGGAGCGCGGATGGGGAGGAGTTTCACAGTGGGGAGCAGAATGCGAGGCTGGTGAAGGGTGAGTTTACTTACAGGATAAAGCTTGGTGGTTGGGCGCTGCTACTAACCAGCTTGCAGACGCCGAGCAGTACTACAAGGCCATGTACTACGGCCGCGACGAGTCCTGGAACCTGCGGGACAGGCACATGTTCGACACGCTGGTCCGCGTGCTCAAGCACCGCGGCAAGAACGGGCCGGCCAAGGCGGTCGTGTGGGCGCACAACAGCCACATCGGCGACGCCCGCGCCACCAACATGGGCTGGTCGCGCGAGGAGCTCAACATCGGCCAGCTCTGCAAGGAGACGTTCGGCAAGCAGGCCGTCAACATCGGCTGCTGCGGCAACACGGGCACTGTCGCCGCGGCCCGGCGCTGGGACGGCGACATGCAGGTGATGCAGGTGCGGCCTGGACTCCAGAATAGCTACGAGGAGTTGATGCACGCGACGGGGGTCAAAAGCTTTGTGCTTGACCTCCGGGAAGGTCATTGCGATGAGGAGCTAAGACAGGCGCTGATGAAGAAGCGGCTGGAGCGGTTCATCGGAGTCATCTATGCGCCGCATACCGAGAGGCAGTCGCATTACTCGTCGGCGGTGCTGCCCGAGCAGTTGGACGGTCTAGTCTGGTTTGACGAGACGCGGCACGTTGGAGCTCTTGAGGTCCATCAACCTCATGTGGCGCTCGAGTATGACGAGACGTGGCCGTTTGGGCTTTAGTCTGGCTTTCCAAGGTGGGTTCTCAAGGTGAGATTGTATGATGTGGTATTTTATGGGCTTCAGCAGCCCGAGCTTTCTGAAACGCCGGAGCCTAGATTGGAAGCTCAGGCCTCAGGGGCAGGGTCGGTGTTGGTTAGGGCTCTGTAGGGACTAGGGAGGTTGACGATGAAATTGCACAGTCCGTACGTCATGGTCCCGTAGCTCACTGGTGCTACCCCTCAGCCATGGAATGGGTCAGTTCATATACCATCTCGCTCCTGATACGATTGACACTCCCCCTGTTTCGTGACATCTATTGAGAAACACACCTGAATTCTGTCATAGTTCATACCGCTCTGATCATGGCCGAAGCGAGAAACCGTGAACGAGGCCTCAAGGCCGCCATCCATAACCCCCGCGTGTCAGAAGAAGCCAAGCAGCACGACCGTGATCTTCTGGCCAGCGAGTTTGGCGAGGAGGTGGAGGAGCCGCAGGCGCAGCCGAAGCGACGCTCCTCAGCCGGCAAGAAGAGCTCGTCAACGGGCCCACACTCGCACGCAACCGAAGGGCAAGCTCAGCAGGCCTCTTCGACCGGTGTTGAGAAAGGACAGGCCTCTGGAAGAAAGGCGAGGCGGGCTTCGGTTGGAGAAGCTGCGGGTCTACAACAGATGACCGAGGAGAAGGACAAGGGCAATGTGTAAGTCACCCAGTTAGAGTGTCATCCCCTCCTGAATAATAATGAGCTAACACCATTGCGTCTGCAGGATCCGTGGACTCAAGGCTGCGCTCAAGAACCCACATGTCTCGGAGAAGGCCAAGGAGGCGGACCGCAAGAAACTGAAGGACCTGGGAGAGACGGTCGAATAATTATGTTGGTCGAGGGAATGCCATATGTATGGATTTTGAGTATCTGGCGTTCAAAGATTGAAGCCACTGCATATCATCAATTTACTGTTTTCGGAACGTGCATCCAGCGCCGGCCGGGCCTGCAACGGAGAAGTGGGGCCGCCCGGGCCCGGACGGACCGGGTCGGGCTTCACTGCACCGGAGACTTCAGAGCACAAATCGGAGCAGTAGACGAGACATGAAAGAGAACCCTTAATCTGCAAAAACTGACCCTTCAGAAACTGCTTGACAATGGAGATGCTGTCATTCAGAGTGCAGTCCCACATTAAACGTCAGAGCAGCACAGCCGCCCGGCTACGTCAGGCCAAGCCGATCGGGCGATCGGCGGGATGAGATCATAGGAGCAGGATAATACATCAACATGGTGCAACTCCTTAAAATACAACGAGCCCAGACTGGGATGAGGGACCTGCAATGCCACCTGAATTGCATAAATCAATAATTATTATCCAAACTTCCATCTAATCCCCACTTGACAATGCAGCACATCGATGTCTTCCACATCTGGACCGAGAACACTCCGCCGTCCACCAACACACCTCTACAACGGCCACGACCAGCAAGATCAAGCGACCGCAGAAGCAGCAGTGTTGGCAGCCCCCGTCTTTCACGCTCTCCTCCCAACACCGACACACGCCCGGTGCCCTTGCCACTACAGCTCCCTGCCCAGCAACCATCCCTCCTCTCGCAATGGAGTCGGAACTTCCCCCAAAGGAGCAGCTCGCTGCCCAGGCCACCGAAGGCCGCCCGGTCACCCAGTCCGAGGCCTCCGCCATCGCCCATGCTGAGTCCGACATGACGCGCCGCGGGCCCATCAAGGGCGGTCCCGCCGCCACCGCCCAGAGCCTGCACGACCGCCAGCAGAACTTCTTCGAGGTGGCTGGCGACGTTGCACGGAAGCCGAGCGGGGAGGTGACTAGGGAGGATGCAAAGAAGGTTCAACATTTTGAGGTGTGTTTTGTTCTTGCTGACCTCCATCTTTGCGGGGCTTGATCTAACGTAGGTTGCGCTCCTAGTCTCGGGCAATCGGACACGCACCCGGAAAGGACTCGCTGTCAGCTGAGGTGCAGTCGATCGCGGACCACAATGCTCAGACGCGACACCCTAAGAAGTGATGAGGGGCATGTAGAGATAACGGCTAGGACTTGACCAGTTCAACATTTCATGTATTGATAGTAGATTCTGGGCGGACTATGAGTGCATCTTGGGAGTTTAGCATTGCGTTAGAATAATACTGGTCAGCGTTCAAAACACCGTCTTAAATCAACAGTTATTGAAATACTGGAAATCATCACGAGAGAGGCACAAAGACGCTTCCAAGCGCCATCCCGTCCTAGCACCCCTACGCGCATGCTTTCCAGTCCGCCAACGCATCCTCCCCAAGCTTCTCTTTGATGATCCGGTGAGACAGATCCCAAAGCGCCGCCCCGAGGTTCTCATCAGAGGCCTGCGACGACTCCTTACCGGGCTGGTCCAGGTCCTTGTAGTACCAACCGTTTTGGACCTTGTCCGACGTCAACGCCCACAGCGCGCTGTACGAGCCCTGTTTGACGTCGCGGCCGAATGCGAGCATGGCCCAGGTGAGCAGCTTGCCCGTCAGACCGGGGTAGGCGTCCTTCCACTGCTGCTGCATCGCCGTGTTGACCTACGCGTCCGTCAGCAAGCCGGTATAATTAACACCCACCCAAACGAAGCGAGGATAAACCTACCGCCCCAGGATGCACCGACACCGCCAGAATATCATCCTCATTGTCCTTAATCACCCTCCCCGCCAACCCATACTTGGCAAACAAAATCATCGCCAGCTTCGTCCGCCCATACCGCTCCGCCGGCCCCAAACTCTCATCATTAATCTCCTCCAAACTCGCAAAATGCACATTCCCTGGCGCCGTGCGATGCATCTCGCTCGCCTCAAACACCACCCTCGGCTTCCCGCTCATGGCCCTCGCCGTCTTCCTCAACACGGGCCACAGCAAATTCACCACATAAAACTGCCCCAGAAAATTCACCCCAAAATGCCGATCGATCCCGTCCCGATCCAGCCCAAACTCATTCGCGTTGATCCCCGCCGACAAGACCAAGTAATCCAACCTGTCCAGCCCTCCTTCCTCGACAAGCCTCGTAAAAACCTCCCGTACCTGCGCGAGATCGCCCATGTCGCAAGCGTGCCACTCGACCTCTGCCCCCGGAGACTCGGCGTGATGGTGGCGAGGGCGTCCCCGCCCTGTTCTTCCTTGCGGTTGACCACGAGCACGCGGCAGCCTGCGTTGGCGAGCGCGCGCGAGACTTCGAAGCCGATGCCCATGGCGCCGCCGACCACGAGGGCCACGCGGCCTGAGAGGTTGGAGGGGTGGATGGGGTCGGGGCCGAGGCCGATTGTTGATTGGAGGAGGGATTGCATTTTGGGGGTGGAATGTGTCACAGGTGGGAGGTGGTGGTGGTCGTTGATTGTTGATTGTTGATTGTGTCAGTGTTGGGTGGTGGGGTGTGGTGTTGGTGGTTTCAATGTTGTTCTAGGACGGATGTTCGGAGTTGATCCAAGTTGGTTGAAGGTTTAACAAATTCACACCAACGAAAAGCAGTCGGACCCAAGAGCTAGGCCCAAGCGGTATGGTGACGTGAGTTGCTCACAGAATTTTGACGGCAACTGTCCGCTTCCAGGGTCCTGTTCCTGCCCATGACATCACCACCCCGTGAATGTAACTTGCGGGTTCGTCCCATAACCACCCTGTCAGCTCGGGCCATTGTCACTCGAGGTGCCCAAGGGGGAACCCCGTTAGACAATGGGACTAGGAAATGTATGGTAAACGACAAGTCAATCCCATCATTTAGTGGAGTATCTTGTCAGGCAGGAAGGCTTGATACTAATCAAGTTTCCATCAGTTGGTGTTTGATAATTCCAGGCTACCTCGGAACGAACATGAGCACAACACGCTTTAGTACTTCACCCATGGAAGCTTCTTGGTCCCACTAGGCCCGGCATACGATTCCTCCACGCCATGTGTAGACCGGGCGAATAGGTTTGCCAGCTTCAAGTTGCTACATTATATATAAGATTCCATAGATTGACCGCCCAAGGTTGCCGTCAAATTCATCCTCATCATTTACACCAGCATGGGCAACGCCCAGAACACCACACAAGCATCCCCACCTGCCCTCGCCGTCCTCCCATCAACCACCACGCGGACTGTCTTAGGCTCGCCTCTTGCTGCCTCCATGGGCGAAGACCGTATGTACTTCGTCAAAGTGTAAACGGAAGTTCTTCGACTGATTTGGGATCTGGGTTTGAATCGGTGTTGTGTGCGGCATCCCCAATCCCCGGATACCGCATTGAGATGATGTCGTGGGGGATTGAGGTTGCCTCTGGGGAGTTTGAGCGTGCGCAATGGCACAATTCACAAGGAATATGCTCGAGCCCCTCAGATCAACTCCGACTTCAAGCCAAGTATTGACGGAGCCGTCATGATTCCATGCCAAAAACCAACTAGCACCACCCAAGAGCAGCTTTTAAGTCGCGTCAGCGTAAGGATGCTACTCACAACCTTGGAATTTCATGGCTCTCGAAGGACTCACCCTGCGTGCACTCCCGACCGGTGTAGTGCCCGTTCACGTAGCACCCGCCCCAGACCTTCGGGATGTAGTCCCAGCCGCAGTTGACGATGCCGCCGACGGTGATGCACTCGCCCGACTTGACGCAGGTAAACGTGAAGATGGCCCCGTTCGGGATCACGTGGACCGACTTGTACCCCGTGCCCGGCCCGGTGCGGCAGTTGACGTCGCCGTAGATGCCGCATTGGACGTCCCTGCGCTTGGCGAGCACGTCGAGCGCGTCGCGCGCCGCGAGTCCCTCGGCGGCGGGCTCCTCGCTCACGGGGGCGGCGAGGACGCTGAGGGGGAGGAGGGCGGCTGGGAGGAGGGTGGTGAGCTTCATGGTGGCGGACGGGGGGAGGTTGCGGTTATAACGGAGGAAGGATGGAGGAGGGCGGGCTCGAGTCGCGAGACCTGGGTGTCCTTGGGGATTATATGGCTTCCTCAATGCTTGGTGGCCTGGCGGTCGAGGAACTTTAATCTAGTAAGACGGTGTAACTCTCCCCGGCGGGATTTGCTTCGCGCCGGTGGTACAATGCAACGCTGGCCCACAGCCACATGGGCAACACCCTTGGAGTTTGTTCAACAAATGGTGGAGTTGGGGTGTAATTGAAACTACAATACAAATATAAGCGCCGAAGTAGCGCGTCCAAGGACCACAGTGCGTCAGTGCCCATCCTCCATCGCCCGACGCCATAACCTCCCTCATCTCATGGCAGGAGAGCCTCGGAGCAGCAAAGCCATGCTGTAACTCAGTAAGTCAATAAGTGTCTGAAAAGGTGCGCCGTCGTAGAATGCTCACCACAACCCGCCTACGGCTGGCATTTGATAGCCTGGGTGAAGCACAGGTAGGAGAAGCGCACGATGGAGCAGTTGGTGCAGATCATGCTGCCGTGGGAGCTGCACTTGCTGCAGTGGTTGTAACGGGGTTCCAGGCCGGCGCGCTTCTCGACGTCAGGGGCCGCTGCGAGCCCGGCCATGGTCTGGGTCGTCGTTTCCTGCATGCACGTGAGCGCAAGGACTTCGGGGGTCAGCTCGCCGATGTCGGTTGCCTCGGCCGTGCTCGGCCAGGATAAGGAGGACGGCGATGGTGAACTTCAGTTTGGGATGGATGAGGGGGAATGGAGTTTGAGTTTGGTGGTTTGGGGCTTGAGGGATGTGAGTCTGTGGTGGTGAAGGTGAAATGGGAGGGGCGATTGGCTTCGAGGCAGCTCTTTATAGATGGTTGGAGAGCAATGAGCGGGCAAGGCCCGGCGACGCGTCTAATATCTCTCAAGACTGAGGGATTGGTCCACAAGACGGCAATGAGGAGGAGCATGCGACCTCGAGGTCGTTGACTAGGCGTTATATTGTATGGCTAAGCTAATAGTGATAGGAATGGTCCAGGGTTGACCCTGCACGGAAATGCAGGCGGTAGGGGGTGGCGATGATGGTGCCCCGGTGCGCCTCGCCCAGCTCGACGAGGATGAAACTATGTGGTGCAAGTGGCCGTCGCTTCAATGTAAATAGTTTCCGTTTTCGAGTGCGTGCGCCGTTCTTGTCTGCCTTCTGAAATTATTTACGCCGCCCTGAATTCCCTTGTCGTGCTACGCCGTAAGCGGGCTGCGACACAGTTGCCTAGCTCGCACCCGGGGACCGAGGGCACCGAGACACAAGGCCAGGCGCCCGTTTTCCCCATTTCTTTGCGGTGGTGGTGAGTAAGCTGAATTTGCGCTTTATTCCCTTCCATGTGATCCAGGTCTGTTTCTCTCGATAGGCAACAGGTGCTAGGCTGGTGCACGGTGTTTCGAACAAGACGGCCACACTTCAGGTGTGGACTCCGAAGCATGTGTGCGTGGAAAAACTCACATTTTACCTAGAACTCCACCTCGTCCTGCCGCCTGCCGAAGTGCTGGTATATCTCCAAGTCCGAGCTCGCCAAGGTTTCAACTTTGATCGGACCGCGGTTGCAGACCCTTACCGGAGCCTAGGGTCGCGGCGCTTTGCAAAACGGCGGCTAAGCACTACTTGTGAACATGACTGCGGTGATACTAGGCAGTTGTCGCTATTCGGGGGAAGAATTGCACAGTACTGGGTGTGGAGTGTTTTATCTTGATACCAAAAGAACAGTCCAGAGTCGCGGATGTCACCACTATAAAGGAAGCATTTTCGTTACAGACATTCTCATCTGTTTGACATCATCGTGAAATTCAACAAACCAAGAACACCCTCCAGCCAACCCCTTCTACACCTGCATATTAGGTACGAGAATGAGCGCCGGCAATGCCAGAACTGCCCCGCCTGCTCGACTGCCCCTTTTTGGCGTCGAGATCGAGATTTACGTCAAACTCAAACCCAAGAATGAAGTCTTGACCAGAGAAAAGAAGAGGACGAACCCTGATTCCCTGCCAGAGTATTGGCGACTTTGGGATTTCGACCTAAAAAACGATTATGGCCCGGACAAGCAAAGAGCCGCTGTATTTCAACGGAGGGAAGTTTGCAGGGCCGTTCAGGCAAACATCGATACTATGTTAGGCCAAGACAATGGGTGGCGCTGCGAGGCCGACCCAAGCTTGAAAGAACGGAACCTCACGGTGCCTACCGACCCCAGAAAGTGGTGTACGTATTCCCAGGTTTTCCAGTCCCTTTTGATAGACCACCTAACGATAGCATAGGGGGAGTCGAGGTCATCTCACCGCCCATGTCGGTATCCAAGCAGTGGCAACTGGAGATCGAGATGGTTTTCAAGGCCATCGGTAAAACGTTCGACATCTGGACTGACGAGGACTGCGCTTGCCACGTACACGTATCACCCGGGCCAACCAAGGCAACCGATTACACACTACCCCAGCTCGTCAGGATGGCAAAGGGTGCATTCTTCTGGGAGGAGGCTCTGCGCGAGTTCCTCCCGCCGCAGCGCCGTTATAACTCCTACGCCCTCGCAAACTATACTGTTTTCGCGACCGACCAATATAAGGCGGTTTCTCGTACGGGCTGGGGGCCCGTCTTTGCCGAAATAGATGCGGTGGCTGTTGGCCGGGCGGGTCAGAGGAAATTTCTCGAGGCAATCCAAGGCGGCATCATTAATTCGACCCGGTATATCTCGACCAACTTTGATGCATTTATGGACATTGGGACAGTCGAATTCCGCCGCCAGGCCGGGGTAGCCTCGGCTACGACCACCGTCCATCGTATCCTTCTCGCTGTTACGCTTCATCTAAGCGCTCTACGTTACGATTTCGACGGGGCCAAGAGCCGCTTGACGTACCCGAGCAGCGAGGAGCTGCGCAAGGAGCTCGCAGGGTGCGTCAAAAAGCTTCCCGATACGTGCCACGGTTCTCGATTTGTGAACTGGCTCAATTGGTGTCTCGAAGTCTACAAAGACGGCAAGTTCTTTTCCGAGCAACAGATTAACGACCGCGAGGAAGCCTTGCGGAAGGGGAAGCCCCTACCGAACCAAACTTCCACCGCACCTCCTCCGGACCCCTTGTCGCAGGTCAATTTCCGTTCGCATGCAACAGCACCGCCACCGATGACGAGCCTCGGGGCCGCCCTTGAATACCGATCACAGCAGGCTTCCACGAGCAGAGCCCCGGCCGCCCAGGCATCAACACCATCGCGAGCACCCGCGAGAGACACTGCCTCGCAAGGACGGCAAACACCAGCAGCCGGGCGCGCTCCCACGGGCAGAGACGCCGCTCCTCAGGCGACGCCCGTTCGCGCTTCCACGGGCAGAAACGGCGCCCCCCCGGCAGCAGCGGGACGCGCCTCCGTGGGCCGGGACGCCGCTCCTCCTCCTCAGGGGTCAACGACAGCACCGCGCCCCCGGGCGGCGGCCAGAGACGGCGCCGCCCCCCAGTCTCAGGGTGGAGCAGGGCCGCGGTCCCCCACGTCGCGTGCCTCGACCGGCGCCCCGCAAGCTTCAGCGGCGACGGCGACGAGCGGTTCCGCTTCCACTTCCACTTCCACGCCCAGAGCCCCTGCACGTGCCCGCACCGGAACGACGCGTCTTGTCGAACGCCCCGCGGCGTCTTCTTCTTCCTCCCGGACCGCTGCTGCGGCTGGCGCCAGCAACGGAGGTGCTGCTGCTAGCGGCCGGACGCCCGCGCGTCGTCGGCAGGGTGAGGGGAGTGAGAATCCCTAGCTTGGTGATTTGAAGGCGGTGGGGTGGGTTGATGAGTCGGAGTTCGTCGTGACGAGGGGTTCGGGTTTTCTGGGCGGTTGCCGATGACAAGTCGTGCTTTCTCGGGAATTTATGCCGGGATGTATCTAGATTCGTACCTTACCTAGTTATTCGCACATCCTTTGGTTCCACCTCGCTGAGGGCTGATCTGAGTGGGACGTAAACGAGTGAGCGACCTTTCCCCTGCTGCCTTGGAACAACTATCCAACCCAAGGGCTCTTCATTGTACTTCACCCCAATCTCGCCCTGCTTCGCTTCAATCCTCCTCTGCGAGATGCATGCATCAGGAGGAACGCTGCTGATTCGCGATTGTACGAATCCATTCTCCCGATTCCATCGGGCAACTGAAAGGCTTTAAGAACAGAATCCAGGTGTGACCCATTCGCAGTATGGTGCGTTGTGCTGTGTGCCAGATGGTTAAGATGCTGTTCGCTCTCAAATACAAAGCACTTTGAAGGGGCATACCTCAACGAATCAGTGCCTAGCCAAGTCACTTTCTTGATGTACGATCTTGGATGACTGTCCTGGCTCCGGCCCCAACATCCATTGATCTTATGGGCCCCTCAGCCAAAACGGAGAAGGGGCGGGCCTAGCCTTGACCCTGTGTTTTGAATGGTTGTTGACTTGTTACCCGGTCAAGTGTCGCGCCAAAAAACCAGTATTCGACTGGCTGTTATTATTATGGGAGGGAGCGACGCCCGGATGGACGCGTTTGAGTGTTGCCGGTCTCTGCCAACTTCCTGTGGCTTCTGTTGTGTCAGTTCCATCCGAACTCTTCTCTGAAGTCAGGTGATTCACTTCCCCAGAAATTCCATTATACTTTATCGCGAGCAGTGAGCACTTTCAGGCACTGAGCCCCCATTCCACCAGGGCACAAGTCCCATCGTCGTCGCTTGCTCAACTGCCACCATCACTTCCACTTCCTTCCACCACCAATCCACCGACTCCCCAGACCACTCGATGCATTCGATGCGCCTTGACAAAATGGCCTCCAAGGCAGACTCGAGAGGTATTCTTGGATGCTTGAGCAGGCCGCAGCCCTACCGAGTTGGCTGGAGTCAGCAACATCGCTAACACATGTTCCCATGGTCGCAGATTCTCCACCCCCGTACCACGCAGTCATGGCCGATACCGTGTCCACTGGTTCCCCGGGCGGCGACGCCGTTACGAATGCCCGGGAACGTTTCATTCCGTTCAACGCAGGCATGAGATTCGAGTGCGATCCTTGCAGTATGACCTGTTGCACCATCGCATGCATCCTGGTCGCTTGCTTCATCATTGCATGCGTCCTCTTCATCCTTTGGGTCTTGCTGCACGCACGGCCAGTCTGCATGATCGTCTTCTTCCGGTAAGTACCCCAGCAGATGATTCTCTCGTCAAATCAGAGGCTAATAATGTACTTGGCTAGAATCCGCCAGAGAGCACTGGCAACATGAAGCCCAGGAGGAGAAATCATCAGTAACCCGACTTACGACCGACGAATCCTTCCGGCACGGCACTTTTTCATGCCTCCAGTTTCAGATGCTAACGAGTAACGAATCCAAGAGAGAAAACCGACAAGCGAGCGATTCTTTGAGCAGTACGGGATATGGGTGGTTTTGGGGCTAGCATTCTGGTGGACAATTGCGGCGGATTTCTTTTCGAGGCCTATGGGAAGATACAGTAGCGCACGGCGTTGGGGCGTAAGAGGGATTTGCGAAATAGAGAAACCCGTTTGGTCTCCCGACTGCGATGGTTCGTCTTGTACCAGACCAGCGACATGTCCCATTCCGGAAACCAGAGGAAGTACCCCCAGGAGGCCTTCAGCAGACAACAGGCACTCCTACGGTGCTTTGAGTACGGCAGGCTGCGGAATGAGATGTGAAACTGCTGCAATTGAACGGCGTATCACCTTGCGGCTGAAGCCGGTTGGTTCTCCTGCAGAGTTGTGGTCCCTCGCAGTCAAGCCAAGCATTCTGGTGTAACCACACCACCATCAAGTAATTATCAACAAAAGAGCAGTACCGGCAGTCAAGCTCCGAGTCTCGACAACCAACACAGTAAACATTGTGACCCCGCGCCGGGAGCTCCCGAGCCGCGCGGGCGGGGTACAGGAGCCCGGAGTGGGATAAGAGGGGTGATGATGTTAATACTTCACCTGTTGTCAAGTTTCGTCAAGTTTAGCGACCAACATTATCCAACATGGCTGGCTTCTTCGACGGCCCTCCGCTGCCCCCCGACCCGCCTACTGAGCTGGGACGGCTCCGCATCCTCTCCAAGACGGCCGGCATCCGCGTGTCCCCGCTCGCTCTCGGGGGCGGGAACATCGGGCAAGCATGGAACGCCAATTGGGGGCGCATGGACAAGGAGCGGGCGTTTGCGCTTCTCGACGCGTACGTCGAGGTTCGTGTGGTCGACCCGGCCGTCCAATTAGTTCTCTCCCCTTCGCTGACGCACCCCAGGCCGGCGGCAACTTCATCGACACGGCCAACACGTACCAGGACGGCGAGTCCGAGGTCTGGCTCGGCGAGTGGATGGCGGAGCGCAACGTCCGCGACCGGCTCGTCATCGCGACCAAGTACACGTCGGACTGGGGCCTGTATGATTTCGCCAACCCGGGGGTGCAAAAAGGCCAGACGGCCAACCACGGGGGCAACTCGCGGCGTAGCCTGCACATGAGCCTGAGGGAATCGCTGCGGCGGCTGCGGACGGACTGGGTCGACATCCTGTACGTGCACTGGTGGGACTAGACGGCGTCGATCGAGGAGGTGGTCGACTCGCTGCACGCGCTCGTGCAGCAGGGCAAGGTGCTGTACCTGGGGGTGTCCAACACGCCGGCGTGGGTGGTCAGCGCGGCCAACACGTACGCCAGGGCGCACGGCAAGACGCCGTTTAGCGTCTACTCGGGGAAATGGAACGTGCTGGTGCGCGATCTGGAGCGGGAAATCATACCCATGGCTAGGGCGTTTGGCATGGCGATCGCGCCCTGGGGGGTCCTGGGCTCCGGCAAGTTCCAGACCAGCGAGGAGGTCGCGGAGCGGGCGAGGGCGGGGGATACGCTGCGCCAATCTGGGGGCGGGCGCGAGGTCGAGATGAGCGACGCTTTGGCGAAGGTCGCTGCAGAGCACGGGACCACGTCGGTCGTGTCCATCGCGCTGGCCTACGTGTTGCGCAAGGAGGCTCTGCTCGGCGTGCACAACGTGTTCCCCGTGGTGGGCGGGCGCAAGACGGAGCAGCTGCAGGACAACATCGCGGCGCTGGGCATCTGGCTGACCGAGGACCAGGTCGCCTACCTCGAGGGCGTGCGGGCGTTTGAGGTCGGCTCCCCGTGCGGCGCCATCGGCGACGACCCGAACGCGACGGGCGTGGTCGGGATCATGTCGTCGAACAGCGCGGACCTGGTGTTTCCGGGGGCGACAGAAATGATTTTAGCCGTTGTTAGCGTCTGTTTCGGCCGGAGGGACTTCCCAGCTTCCTAGTTTTCTTCCAGTTTCCACGTGCGAGGAGAAGAGGGGAAAAGGTGCTGAATCGGGCAATTTTAGGCTGCCATCGCGTTTTGCACTTCCGATTGTGGGAAGGCTTGACCCATTGCGCGAGTCATCAAGCCTGGCATCACGCGACAGGGCGTCCCGGTCCACCAACCAGGTCTAGGTCCCCGAGTTCCTTCGCCGGCGCAAGTTTCAGGGGCGCTGCCGATCGCAAAACTTTCAAGACGGCGCGGCCAGAGAACTCCTCCCCGTCGCTGCAGGCCAACATGACGATTTGCGATTTGTCCCCACGGGCCAGATTGCAGCCGAGGATTGTCGCCATTGTTTTGCATCCCCTGCTGGCCGAGTCGCATGTGAGACCCGATCGGCGCTAGGTACGCCCGCGTGGTTCAGTGCAGGGTCGCCAGTCCAGACTCCAGAGCACCAGAGCAGCAGCAGCGCCGGGGTTGGAGCGCCTCTCCGGGGATCCCCCGCAACGTCCTGTTGCTTGGGCTTGCCAAGCTGCCAAGCGAAAGCTGCCAAGCGATTCGATGCAACCAACACACTCGTCTGCTGATTGGGGACCAAACTCTTCATCCGAGGGTTCGTGGTGGTGATCGCTGTGGTCGGGCCCGATCGCTGTGCTCCCGGTCATCGTCATGAGAAACAGCGAGCACAACTCGCACACCGGCGGTGTGATTGGGCTCAACCCAAGGGTCTGTTGCCACGACGCTGCGGGTACGCTGCGCCGGGTTTCGCTAACGTTAACTGGCTCCGCAAAGACTCCGATGGAGCAGGGACTGCCCCGATAATACCGGACTGGCTCACCTCAGGTCCTCGGAGGCCTGCGGTTGAAGATGCTGGAGCTTCGTCCACAGTATTTTGTCTCTCCCCGCGGAGCTCCTTCTTGTAATCGGCTCACGAACCCACCGGTTTGCAGCTCGGGCTGTGGCAGCTCTGGTCCTGGGCTCGTTCACACCGAACCACACCGGGAACCTCACTCGGAAAGCGAGACACCAGTGTCGCCAAGCTCCCCACCCCGCTGGGTCCCGTTCGTCGATCTCCGATCGACACTTGCAACGGCAGCGGGGCGCCGCCCAGGCACTCCCTCCGCGGTAGTTTCTCTCTTATACCCCAGGGTCCTCCGCCGCCCCGTCATCTGGGCCTCTTTCGCTCCCTTTGCCTCGTCCTACCTCCGCCGCGGCTTCACATATGTATAGCTCACCTGCCGCCCGCATTTTTGTGCATGAGTTGGATGCAAACTCAAACTCAACTCCCGACTGTCTATCACCATGGCGGGCCCAAGTCCAAATCCCGCCCTGGACGGGGAATCCAGGGTCGGCGAGATCATCGCCATCCTCACCGTCGCCAGCATCCTCTCAACACTGGCCGTCGCCTTGCGCTGCTATTCTCGCGCCGTCATCCTCCGGTCTTTTGGGTTGGACGATGCCGTAATAGTTCCAGCACAGGTGCGAGCTTGCCGCTTTGAACCGCGTGTACCACTGCAGCTTCTGACTGGTTTTGCCTAGATCCTCACACTCGGTTCGGCCGTAGCGATCGGGCTCGGTAAGAATGGCGTCTCTGCCGCCCTGATGAAGCGCTCGACTGACCGGACGCAGAATCGAAATACGGCCTCGGCCGCCACATCTGGGTGATGCCTGATGAGGACTATATCCCTTACATGAAGGCAAGTTTCGGGCTTCATCCCGGCCGAGGACTCCCAAAACTGACCGGCACCAGTCCTTCTACAGCTCCATCGTCGTCTACAACGTCGCCGTCTGCATGACCAAGATCTCCATCCTGCTGCAATACAAACGCATCTTCAACAACACGGTGCTCCGCAAGATCATCCTCGTCGGCCTCGTCTTCCTCACGTGCTGGGGCATCACGCTGTGCTTCCTGCTGCCCATGGTCTGCATGCCCGTCGCCGCCTTCTGGGACCCCAACGTCAAGGGCTTCTGTCTCAACAACGGCACCATCTGGTACGTCATGGCCGGCGTCAACGTGGTTACAGACTTTGCGGTCATTTCAATGCCGATTCCCCTCATCAGCTCGCTGCAACTTCCCGCGAAGCAAAAGGCCATGCTGTTGATCGTCTTTACCCTCGGCGTTTTGTAAGTCTACTATCCCATCCATATCCTACCCCTCCACGCATCGGCTGCTAACAATTTCCTCTCCCCCAGCCCCTGCGCCGTCTCAATCTACCGCATCAAAACCCTCAGCGCGGCCGCCAAATCGACCGACTCGACCTGGGACAACATCGAGGCCGCCACCTTCTCCTTCCTCGAGCTCTCGGTCGGCGTCATCGCCGTGTGCCTGCCCACGCTGCGGCCCATCCTCGTGCACAGCATGCCGCGCCTCTTCGGCTCGCTGCTGCGCTCCGCCACGGGGGGCACCGGCCCCACGGGCGGCCGAGTCAGCCGCACCCCCTTTGGTGGCGCCGGCAGCGGCGCGGGGACCGGGCGCGGCGGCGTCGGGTCGTCGGGCCTGTATCACGGGAGCACCCTGCGCGAGTCGGACAGCACCGAGGGGTTGCGGCTCGACGACGAGGAGGCGGTGCTGCCGCGCAGTCGGATGGAGAATGACATCGAGTTTGTGGAGCTGGATAAGAGCGGCGGGGTGCACGGTCTCGGGAAGAGGTATAGTGTGAGTGTGGTGGCCGGGTGGGAGCCGGGGAGTATCAGCCAGTTGGGGGGAGGGGGGCTGGATAAGAATGGGATCCAGACGACGACCGTGGTTACGCAGAAGGTGACGTTTGCGAGCATGATGGAGGAGGACAGGAGGAAATCGGGGTAGGCTGGGAGGGCACGCACAGTGGAAATCAATGTTTAATATATAATGACTTCAAAGATACCCAGAGTTTAACATAACATTTCTTAACCATGTTACAAAAGTCATTTCTGAACCGTTGCGGCTTGACCTTACAAAGTACCCTTGCCATCCGCCCAAACACACAAACAAAACAAAACAGAACATCCGAAATACAATACAAAACACGAAAATCGATCAAACCAACCCCCAGTACTTTTTACCTACCTACCTCCATGCACCTCCCGTCCCTCAACACGAGAAACCCAAATGCTCGCCCTCTTCCTCCCTCCAGTCCTAGCCCCAGCCCCCTAGCAGTCCTCCTCACACCTCCAGCGACTACTACTCGCCATCTCCCCCATAATCGACGCCTAACTCCCACCCCCACCACCGCTACCACCCTTCCCCTTCGAACCCCTTTCCGGCGTCGAAGTCCGAGGCGACTTACTCGGCGTCGTCGTCGTCCCTTCATTACCCTTGCGCTTCTTTCTGGGCGTGCCTTGCTGCTGCTCGTCGTCGGCTTCGTTTCCGTCAGCGGCTGCGGGTGTGACGGCTTTGCGTTTGGTGGAGGGCTTCTTTGCTTCTGTTTCAGGTCCCTCGGTGGCGGCGGCGGAGGATTTGCGTCCGG
Organism: Parachaetomium inaequale; assembly: GCA_033296685.1. Taxonomy (NCBI): domain Eukaryota; kingdom Fungi; phylum Ascomycota; class Sordariomycetes; order Sordariales; family Chaetomiaceae; genus Parachaetomium; species Parachaetomium inaequale. The sequence goes on along the minus strand of MU854575.1, from coordinate 4,569 downwards.
GTGATTTCTTGGCTGCTGATGGGGACGGGGTCGAAGGAGTCGTCTGTGTCCGGGTACTGCGCCGTTCGGGGGTCTGGTTTTCCTGCGCTGGCGTTTTGTCGGCGGACGCAGCAGTGCTGGAACCGGGCTGATCTGCCTCGTCGGTCTTGCTCTTGCGCTTCTTTTGCGGTGAGGTGGTCGGGGTTACTTGTTCTTCCTTCACCTGCGGTTCCGTGTCTGCGGCGGGGGCTTTGCGCTTGGAGGAGGGTTTCTTTGAGGTGGCTGTGGGGGATGATGTCGCAGGGGTCGTCTGACTCGTCTGTGCCCGTGTACTGGGGCCCTCAGGGGTCGGGTTTGCTTGCGCCGGGGACTCGCTGGCGGGAGCGGTGGTGCTGGAACCGGGCTGGTCTGCCTCGTCGGTCTTGCTCTTGCGCTTCTTTCGCGGCGTGGTGTCCGGTTCTTCCTTCACCTCGGGTTCGGTGGCGGGAGCTTTGCGCTTGGAGGAGGGTCTCTTTGAGGTCGCCGTTGGGGAGGATGTCGAAGGGGTTGTCTGTGCCCGTGTGCCGGGCCGTTCAGGTGTCATCGGTTTTGCTTGCGCTGGGGACTTGACGGCGGCAGCAGCAGTGGTAGCGGCAGAAGACTTGTCGGCCTCGCCGCTCCTCTTCTTGCGCCTTCGCGGCATGTCCTCGGGGATTATGTCGTCGGGTTCGTCGTCGCTCTCCTCCTTCGCGGCGGCAGGGGCTTTGCGTTTGGGTGAGGGTTTCTTTGCGGTGGCACTTGGTGAGGTGGTGGGATTGGATGCGCCGCTCACCGCGCCCCATCTCCTTGCGCGCGGAGAGGTGGTCTCGTTGTCACCGCCGGTAGGGTGCTGCGTGGGCAGCTCGCCGCCGCCGTCGGGCACCCGCTGAGTCGAGTCCTTGGGCATCACCGTCCAGGCGGGCCGCTGCGTGGTGCTGCTGCTCGGTCCATCTCGCGGCTGCTGTGCTGTGTTGGGCGCCTGCTGCTGCTGCTGCTGGCTGGCTAGGGCCGCCAGGCAAGCTGCGCGGTAGTTGTAGTCGTTTCGGGTCTGCGCGCGCATCGCCTCGACGAGGGCCCGGCCGCGGGGGGCGCGGCGGATGCCAAAGGGGTGCCGCTCGGGGGTCTTTGCGCGGGGTTTGATAGGTGGTTTGGTGGCTGGTTGGGCTGGTGGTTGGGCTGGTGTTTCGGCTGGTGGTTCGGCTGGTGGCCCGGAAGGAGGCTTGGAGGGTGGTACGTCGGTTGGGGGCTCTGGCATCCTGGCTTCTTGGCTGTCTGTTGGCCTTTTAGCGTGCTTGGTGGGAGATCTGTGTGCCGGCGGTCTCTGGGAGGCGGTCGCCTTTTGTACCTGGGGTGGTGCCTCTGGTGCCTTGGGGGACTTCTTTGCCATCTCTTTCCCTTTCCCTTTCCCTTTCCCTTTCTTTTTTCCTTTGCCCTTGGGTCGCCCTTTGGCCGCGGCATGCCGGTCTCCGGATGATGGGGGGGTTTTGGGGGGAACAAACCTGAGTCCCATGAGTTGATGCAAGCATGTGATGAGCTGTCTGCGCATGGGCCGTGATTCCAAGGATGGCCAGCCCGGAATCTGGTCCCATCTCAAAGACTCATAACGGAGGAAGGACATGGCATTGACGATTGCATGCAGCCCGCAGCTCCAGGCATCCTCTTGGTCGGGGACATTGACTCTCACGTGGTCCGCCCCCGGAGGAAGGGGCTTGCCCGAGGCCTGCAGCCAACGCCTGAACTCGTCGCGGGCGGCGTAGTTCCGTGTCTTCCGACCTTCGCCCGTCTGGGGGTCAAGGAAAAAGGTGTTGCCGTTTGAGTGCTGGTAAATGAGTACGGCCCAGTGTGCAGTGAAGTGCACAAAATGCACCGTGAATTTGGCCTGGTCAAACCGGGCGAGCGTCGCAGCATCTTCGTCAAACCACCCGAAGGGCGGTGTTATGTCCCCGCCAGCGCCTCTCACGAGGAGGGTGTAGTTGGTTGGCACAATCCACCAATTCCCCGAGGCGCGATTGCCCAGGCGTGCGTTTGGGTCGTCCTGGCTCCAAGTGATCAGCCGCTCTGCGAGGTGGTAGATGTGTTCTCCGTCCAACCAATCCGATTTCCGCGCAGCAAAAAGGCCATTGTGGCAATGCTTCCAAGCTTGCAGTGTTGCCTCGGTGCCAGGTTGATCGAGAAGACTGTGGGCGACGCGAGTATATGTGGCTGTGAGGAAGTTCCAGTCTGGGTTCCCTGTGGCCAACGCTTTTATCTCCTTGTTGATCTGGGGACTCGTTGCATCAAGCAGCTGGGCATCGGCAATGGGCGGTTGCAAGTTCTGATGGCTCGGCAGGTTCAGTTGTTTCGAGTGTACCGGAGTTGGCCCTCCAAACTCCTTGGCCATTGCCAGACGCATTTGCTTGGTGTCTGCCATGTCTGGTCCAGTGGCTGTCGTGAACTCGGCGCGATGTTTCAATCAATTCGAACGGTTTGTGCACAGCTCAAGCTTCTCATTATCCGTGGCTCGTCTTCGTTCTCGTGGTGTATCCCTTTAAGGACCGCCGCTAGACAAAGCACTGCAAGATCCGGGCCTCGTCCTCGTCGCCTTTGTCACCCCCCCGTTCTCCGCATCCGGCGTCCCCTACTCGGCCTTTGTGCTTGAAAGGGATACAGCTTGACCATCGACAATCTCATTCACGGCCCCCGAGTCTCGAGGGTTCTTGGTCCAATACGCGGCCCCATCCCGAGCCCAGTACGAGAATTCCGAGATGTTCCCAAGTCCGGTAATTAACGAGAAGGTAAAAAGAAATGGTTAGAACAACTACAGCGCGTCTCCCCATCAGTACTTCCTGACATAAATGGCCAGCAATGATCCAAAGCCAGCCAAGTCCGCAGGGAACGGCAACTCGATGTAATGGTTGCGGATCATCTCCTCCAGCCGGGGAGAGATATTGTCGGATCTGCGCGGGCTGGTTAGCTTAGTTCAGTTGTGCTCCCTTTGTTACCTCCCGAGAAACACAAAGGAAGCGGCCGTTCCCCAGCTCACTGCTCAGTCACGCCAACCCAAGAACCCTCCCTTGGAATCTCGCAAATCCTGTTCCAAATCATGAGCGCTGGCCTGGCAATGTCGGCGATGACCTGCCGCACGGGTGCGGTCGGTGATTGCGAGAAGACGGCAGTTGCGTCGTCGACCTCGAGGAAGCCGCGCGGATGGTCGAGCACGGTCATGCCAAGCTCTCCCAAGACCTCGCGGTCCACGTCCTGGTACAGGGGGTCCTGCGCATAGCAACGGACGCTTGTTGTTGGCTGATGCTGCTGCCTAGCAAAGAAGTCCCTCAGGCTTATTATGACCAGCGCGTGCTCCGTGGCTGACTTCTCGGCCGCTTCGACGTCGGACGGGTTGAAGCAGGCGAATGCGACCACCTTGTCCACGCGCGGGAGGCTGCCAGCGTCGGCCAGCATCGCCTTCACGAGTTGGCGGTAGGCGTTGCTGGCGTTCCACTTTGTTCTTTGCCCGTGTAAGATGGCCCGCGTTTCGGGCGCCCGGTTGATGGGATACGGGGGTACGGCCTCACCCGTCAACAGCAGCACCGGGACCGTCTCGACCTCCACGGCCATGCTCAGGAACGCCTTGTCAGGATCGAACTCGTCGGCGTGATTGGCAGCGATAGAGGTCAGGTGGTCAATAGTCCTGAACTCGATCTTGAGTATGGCACCAAACAGCTCCACGCCGTCCAGCTCCACGCCCTGAGCGCCGCCATGCTTCACGCCGAGCTTGACCGGTATATCGGCCGTCTTCCCGTCGATTCCCGTCACAGAGAACCGGAGCGAGACCGGTTCAGTCTGGACACGCCGTACGCCCGCCTCGTCAATCTGCCGCACTAGGTCTCGAATAGCGTCCTTGGTGAAAAACGGCGCGCCGGATTCGTAGATGGTGTTGATGACACCCGAGAGTTTCTGGATCGCCGCTCGGTTCTCAGCTCGCCGCGTGATCCAAGGCGCGCCAAAGAAGGCTTTGTCCTTGCCATCGATTGCTTCGATGACAATGGGAGGAATTGGCAGTGGGTAATGGGGCATTGCTAGAGTTCGGCAAGGTACTTTTTAGCACTTCTTGGTTTGAAAGTCCGAACGTCAGATGGGATGTTCTCTAAGGACTGTACCCGGCAGTTGCCGTGCCGCTCCGGTTTCTGGTGGCATTGATGTGGGGGCCAGGGGTTGGGACTAATAAGACCAGTCAACACTCGAGTGATTCGAGTCAACCCAGACGGGACGCGATTGAAGATTCGGACCGCATGAAGGTGCCATACATATAACCAGGTTGTTGAAAGGCCCCAAAAGCCTAAGATCAGGTGATGCCTGCATTGTGGTGGCTAAATAGAGTGCAAAATAATACAAAATACATGACAGTGTTGACGAGAATGGCTACCGTTGGCGCCTAGGAAGGATTATTGGGATGTTTATACAGTAGTGGTCCATCTCTGTATCCATATTCGAGCAGTAGTCCTTCAGGATAGAATACTTTTTCTGATTCTTGCATCTCGCCCGCAACCTAGCCAAAACGGACAAAACTAGTACCATTGGAAAGAGCTCAAAAAG